>JAPYYJ010001959.1:0-13479 GCA_028533885.1 Nasua narica | reverse complement strand
TATTTGAAAGTAAATACATACAAAATCTCAAAAATATATCTCCCCTCCCCAGGCACCTATCTTATGATACCACTAGAGGATGTCCTTCCTTGAAACACTGGAGTAAAGTTAGATCAAGGAAGATGTGCAAAATTGAAAAGAGGGCATCTAGCACAGGAGAGAAAGAATGAGAACCCCCAGAATAATTTCTGTGCTTCCTGCAGTGAGGGTAGTCATTCCGAGAGAAAAGGCATGACTCAAGAGACACGCTTCATCATAGTGCCTGCTGCAGTTGGACCATCTTTTCAAACTGAGAAAACTCCTGGAGGATGTACTCCACCAACTAGGAAAGAGTTTACTAAGAAAAAGGAAGACATGATTTCCAGGAAATAGGGAAGCCAAGCTTGGAAAAAGATGGAGGGAATTCCAAGTAGCAAAGCAAAGGCCAGGATGACAGTGAGTAGCAGGTCTAAAGAGAAATCTGCCTGGTGAAGGAGGAGTGTTTAAAAAAATGTTTGTTGTTTGTTTGTTTTACCAAACATAAGGCTTTATGGAACACTGGACTAAGATGTTATTGGAAGTAGTTGGAAAGATCAGCAAAAAGGAAGTGAAGCAGATGAATAAATAAGATAATGATTAACTCCAGGAAAAACTAAAAGTAAAAAGGGAAAATAATCATAATTCATTATGATGCTTTTATAAGAGTAATACTTACAAAGCCAACCATGGAAACTGAACAAAAAACTATAATCTAATCATATTAGAAAGATAGAATAGAAGAGGGGATAGAAGCCTAAAGGACTACATCCTCTTCTGTCATAATAGGAAACCTATAAATGATGTTTAAAATTAATCAATAAGCAGATAGCAGTACATTCATTTCCTTTAGAAACATGGATATTTGAAAATGTCAGAAAAAAACTAAAAGATTCAAAAGGGGTTACTTCTGATAAGCAAGACAATAGTTTAAAGCAAGCTATTTGTATTATTTGCATTTTTAAGATACATGTGTGAATTACTTTAATAAGATAATAATTTAAATAGGATAATAATTTAAAAATTAAAATTGTCCATTTGAGTTTTTTCAATGTTTGGTATCCAAAAGACTCTCAATAAAGGCTTTTCTTATTATTAGGGTAATATTATTATTGGAAGGAGTTTGGGCTCATTATCTGTCTAATACCAAATCTAGTAATATCTGCCGCTGACTCTTTCTGGGGATTTGGAGAGAAGATTTGATTCACTGGACCTCAGTTTCTTCATTTGTAAGGAGGAGGGGTTAGCACACACGGATAATCCCTGAGGTCTGCACCAACCCTATTATGCCATGAATAGAACTTTTTATGCAACGTGCATACATGGACAGGGTGCTGTCACCCATGAAAAACTTGGCTGCTTTTAAAGTCCTGACTTTGATCTGGGCCACGGAGCCGAGAAGATGAGGAATGTCTTAATCGCTGGTTTGGGAACATGAAAGGTGATTGTGAGGAAATGGGCAGACTCCCAGCCCACAAAGGCCAGAATAAGACAGTATGATTTTAACCTCTGGAATGATTCTTGCCTGGCAGAACCGATGTATTAAAACAGGATGATGTACCTGCCTGCACACTATAAAGAGCATAGGAGGTAAACCCAGTATTATTCGGAAAAGGGTCAGCGCACTCTCGTGGGAAAAAGCTCTGGTCTAGGAGTTAGGACGCCTGAATTCTAATGCTGACTTTGCTATTCATCCTCTAGGGAAGGTTGGATAAGCTCCCTCATGTCCTTTGTCTCAGCTTCAGGGTTGGTAAAATGAAGATGGACCCCTTTGGAGTTCTTTGGTTAGCAGAAAAAGAAAGCAGGTTTAGAAACTGAGACAAGGGGCACCTGGGTGGCTCAGTTGGTTAGGCAACTGCCTTTGGCTCAGGTCATGATCCTGGAGTCCCGGGATCGAGTCCTGCATCAGGCTCACAGCTCCATGGGGAATCTCCTTCTCCCTCTGACCTTCTTCCCTCTCATGCTCTCTCTATCTCAAATAAATAAATAAAATCTAAAAAAAAAGAAAGAAAGAAACTGAGACAAAAGCTTCAGGAAGTGCAGAAGCCAGAGATGTTCTGGAGTTCTGTGTAGATATTCAAAAATTGGAACAAAAATATGGCAGAGGGACAGCCCGATCTGAGGTGCTGCCGTTGGCCACACCTGAGCTGGGGCCTAGAAGCCCTCAGCTGAGGTAGGCGATCTTATTCCATCCCTTTCGGGCTGCTGTAACACAATGCCATCGAGCAGGCAGCTTCTCAACAACAGAAACGTATTTCTCACAGTTCTGGAGGCCGGTCGTCGGAGCTCAGGTTGCCAGCGTGGCCGGGCGAGCACCCTCTTCTGGATCCCACACTTCTGGTTGTATCCTCACCTGGTGGAAAAGGCTAGGGATTACTCTAGAGCATCTTTTATAAGAGCACAAGTCCCCTTCATGAGGGTTCTAGCCCCGTGATTTAAGCAAATTTTAAAGGCCCCATCTTCTAATACCACCACCTTTGGGGGGTAGGATTTCAACATACGAGTTTTGGGGAGAGGTCAGCATTCGGACAATAGCAGGAGGGTTCGTTTTACAGTTGTTGATCAAAGGGAGATCTGGGCTAGAGGCCCCAGGAAGGGGATGGTGAAGAGGACATTCAGGGGTGTGGCGAGGCAGTTACTGAAAACTTGCTCTGGAAATACTTCCGTATTTCAACAACAGGTACAGCTGTATTGGTGAGTTTCTGCTGGATGTTAGAACTACGTCTAGGTCTATTTATTGTTACCTCAGGCCTCATTGCTGGGATGATTTGAGATAAAAATTTAGTCAACATTTTTTTCTTTCTTTTCTTTCTTTTTGATTTTATTTATTTGTTTGACAGAGAGAGATAGCAAGAGAGGGAATATAAGAGAGAGAACTCTTAAGTGAAAGCTCACTACAGCTAATCCAATGGAGTGGAAGCCATTTCCCAAGTACTCAGAGCTCTTATCTTACTCTAGGGTGAGATACAAAGTATCTAAGAGCTGGTAGGCAGGGACATCCATCAGTTAGAAGGTTCAGCAGCCCTTGATGGTGGGACAGGGTCCTGAAGTTTCCCTGCTGTGCTGGGGGTTAACCCTCTGTTACCCGATGTGCTGTTACAAGATCATGATAAACACTGGGAGTCCCAGGAGCAGGAATGGGATGTCAGCAGGGAAGGGGGGGACATGGGAGCAGGGGCTTGGGCCATGGTTATGGCTCCCGGGTACGGCACTGGTGCCCACCTACTGGCTGAGGATGAACACTGGGTTAACAAAAGAAGGGGGAATGGCTACTCAGCTGAGAAAAACCCTAGCTGGCTGTAAGGGCAGGGAGGGGGTTTGGGGAAGAACTGGGAATAACTCGTGAAGCTAGAAGCTGTGGTTTTCTACAGAGTGTATAAGGAAATGAACAGTAGTGTTTTTGGTTTTCACAGTGACTAGGAGGAGAGAGTACTCCTGGAAATCGGTGATGGAGTCAGAAATAATAAATGTCCTACAATGTCTGACAATGTCAGTCATGCTGTCCTATCCAAAATGCCTGTAGCACCTCTGTTGAGAAATATGGCAAGGAGAATTTTCTGGAAGGGGCTGCTAAAGACTGTCTAACCATATGCAATGGGCAGAAGAGGGACAGTTCTAGTTTGGGTAATAGAGCTACCATTTATCATCACCATGGATTAGACCCATAAGTACATCTATCATTTAATCCACAAGACCATCCCCTGAGATACAATTAATAGCTCCCTTCTTATATACAAGGAGTTAGGCTCAGAGAAGCAAAATAACTTCACCAAAGTGACACAAGCAAGAGACAGAGTGCCTTCAATTCAAGTCTGTGTCCATAGTCTTCTTATAAGGTTCCAGGGGATTGACTGGAGAAGGGAGACAGGGTGTGCGTGTGTGTGTGTGGGGGGGGGGGTCCTTCAAGAGAAACAAGACCACAATCATGTCAAACTCAGGATGAGAGTCTAAGAAGAGTTGCTCAGTCCTGAAATCAATGACTGTGGGAAGCTGACATTTCTGGACATCTTTGAGAAAGCTCCAGATGTTCACATGTTCGTTCAGATACAATTTTTTCCAGATTAAGGTGGGGAGGCCATTAATGGAGTCTTGCAGTCGTTTCTACGATTCAGTTCTCAGTACTCTACCAGACTCTAAGGGCTGACCTTAAGATAAATGTTGAATAAACAATCCCTTGAAGGGGCTGGGAATTTACACACAACTGCAACATAATAGACAACTGATTAAAACCAGCCATTCTAATTCAACATTAACTGAAGTTTATTTACACTGAAGTGAAATGCCAGAAGTCAAAAGTTAAAAAGAAGGAAGGATGAGTTAGCGTTTTGAGAAATAACATTTTGTGTGGTTACAAAATTAATATACATTATTGTATAGGGTTTTTACCAAATAGTATGCTTCTCTATTGGCTGTATATGGATTTTTGTGCACATATTTCAAATTTAAAAATCATCTGGGATTTCCTCATTTCTAATTTTCTACAGTTTCATCAAAAATACCTCCGCCCCCACCTAAAACTTTGAGCTAATATGCCACTACCTTCCCCAGAGGAATTCAGAAAAAGCTGAGCTTGCACTAGTCATCTACGTCTTGGAAAAAATGAAAGATGTGAGTAGATTTTTTTAAATAAAAATGAAAATACCATGCAATCCAGTAATATCACCGCTGGGTGTTTACCCAAGGAAAAGAAAAACACTAAATCAAAAAGATATGTGTTCCCCTCTGTTTATTGCAGCATTATTTACAATAGCTAAAATAAAGAAGCAAAGTAAATGCCCATCAATAGATGAATGGATAAGGGAGGTGTAGCACACACACACACACACACACACACACACACACACACACACACACGGGAATATTACTCAGCCATAAAAAGAAGATCTTGCTATTGTGACAATATGAATAGACCTAGATGGTATTATGCTAAATAAAATAAGTCAGACAGAGAAAGACAAACACCATATGATTTTCCTGTATGTGGAATTTAAAAAAAAGGCAGAAACAGATCCACAAATACAGGAACAAACTGGTGGCCGCCACAAGGGAGGGAGTAAAGGATGGGCAAAACGGGTGAAGGGAAGTAGGAAATATCGGCTTCCACTTACGGAGTGAATGAGTCCCAGGGATAAGAGGTCCAGCGTAGGGAATACAGTCAGTGGTATTGTAATAGTGGTGCATGGTCACAGATGACAGCTACACTCGCCAGGAGCACAGCACACACATAGGGCTGTCAAAATCACTATGTTGTACACGGTGTGTCAGCTCTACTTAAATTTTTAAAAATAGATCTTATTAGTGTAAAGGGGGAACAGAGTATGATGGAAGTAGGCACTTGTATGGGGAGCTGGGGTAGAGGAACAACCAAAGTGATGGTTGCCTCCAGGAATAAACACTGCATTTCAGGAATTCTGGTTTCTGCCCTTCAATCTAGGTGGATGGGTCTCTTTCCAGTTCCCTCCCTTTCCCAAACCTCCAGGCGAGGACACCAGGGGGCGCTCGCACCCTTGCAGTAATCTTCCCGGTGCTTTTGGACTAAGGCTGTCTCCTTAAAAATCGCGCTGGCTGCCGGACCCCAGAAAATTTTGTTTGTGAAGCGCAATTGCACAAGGGCGCCGGGCTTGAGCCCCGCCCTGTGGCAGAGCTGAGGCCAATTTGAAAAGGGACCAATGGAGGCAGAGCAATGGGGGCTAGAGCGGGTCCTCTGAACTCCAACCGCAGGGCCCGCGGGAAGTTCAGAGCGTTTCCAAGTATATGAATCTGCACGCAACATCGGGAAAAGCGTAGTTGGTGGCTAATAGTGGTTGGGACGGTTAGAATGTCCAGTGGACCTCCTTTAAAGGTTTCAAAAGCCCTTCTTTCTGTATTCTCAGCTGGGCATGTGGGAAGCAGGTCAAGAGGACCCCTTGCCCTTTCTCTTCTGTCCATCACCAGCCTTTAGCCGTTTTCCAAAGGGAGAAAGCATTTTCTTGCAAAAATGAGTTGTTGCTAAATTTCTGTCGCTTCTGTAACCCCTCCCCAACATTTGTGCGCACAAAAGCTGGATTGTAATGAACGCCGCCAAGGATTGGTGCACGGTTCAAAACGGGTTCTTTCTAAGGGGGTCCAGAGGGTGACAGTGTAGACCTCGTTCCTGGAGACCTGGCGCGAGGTCTGGCGCACCTCGTGTGCTGGATATCTCAGGGTAGAGACTCTCCTAAGGTGGCCGGCATGGATCAGAACCACCAGAGTGTTTGATAAATACAGAATACTGCATTTATTAAATGCAGATAAATGTTGAAACACGGTCTTTGCGAGTGGGAATCTGCAGTTCAGAAAACTCCAAGCCCTGGCCACTGCCAACATTCGTTCTTTTAAGCCCACAAAAATAACCGTTTCAACACCCTCAAATGATTCTCCCGCACTTTAAAATTTGAGCATCGCTGCTTTGGCGTTTTGCAGCCCTCGTAGCGACAAGAAAGCGAGAAGAGGGGAGGAAGGGTACCCCTTCGCAGTGCGTGCGCGCTCCCAAGCGCGAGGTCCTTGACGCGGGAAGGCAAGTTGTGTCTTGGGAAAGGGGAAGTGTGCACCAGTACCTGAGTCCTGGAGGGCGCCAGACCTCGCGAAGCTACCGCAGAGCCTGACTTAGCAGCCCCACACGAGCCGCGGGCGGAGAGAAGGGGCAAAGGCTGCTCTTTCTGGGCTCACGACCCCCGGCTGCGGTGCGCACCTGGGGCGGCCGCCAGGTCTGAGACGCGCGGGGGCGGCGTAGGGGCGGGCTTCTCCAAGGACCTCTGGTGCGGCGGCGGTGGGGAGAGGAGGAGGAGATAAGGTGGGGGGCGTTTGAGACTTAGGCCTGCCTCCCACCTCCCCAACCTCCGCCTCCGCGGCCACCTTCTGCTCTATAATTGGCCGCCGGTTGGCCTTCCTTTCCTCTTATCTGATCCTGGGCGCCTGGCAGGAGGGAAGCGCTGGAGAGGACGCAGCTCCGGGCTTCACAGAGTGGGATCTGGAGTGGGAGAGGGAGAAGGAAAGGGAGAGGGAGCGAAGAGGCTAATTAAAGGGGGGCACAGCGCGGGAAGCGAGCGAGAGCCGTGAGCCGCCAAGAACCAACTCGCGGCGAACTTGGATCCTACCTAGGCATCGAGAGCTCCCCATCTTGGACTAAAACATTCCCCTGCACAGGTCAGTTCCAGTCTTTCTCTGCCCTACTTCGAGTCGGCTTTGAAAAAATTTATCGGTGAGGAAGGAAAAGTGGAGAGGGCGAGCCACCTGCAGACGCAATGCAATTCCAAGGACCTTCTCTACGGGCGCTCTCAGGATGGCCCGGGGACTTGTTGGGTGGCATGGGCCGGTGCACCCAGATGCCTCCTCGCGGGGGTCGCTGGGCAGGGAGTTTGGACGTTCTACGTGATGCGTATACAAAGACAGCGACTGTGCCTTGTGTTGCTCCCGGGAACTTGGCCCTGTACTTGGGTGCTGTGAGCGCGCGGCGGGAAGCGGGTTTGGCTTCGAGACTGTGGCGATTCCAGCATTTCCAAGTACAAGGGGCTTAGTAAAGGTGACAGTCTGGTGAGAAAGGGGCTCAGGAATTTGTCTTGGAGGGCTGTATCTAAATAGTACATTGTTTTTATTGAGATTGTGTTTGGGGGCGTTTGGGAGGGCAGTCGCTGGAGGTCCTGAGAGACGAAATTCACCCAGACACCCCTTGGTACGGCCATAGATCAGCGCTGGGGTCAGGCGCTAGGCGCAGAGGAGCAACCAGACATGAGCGCACTGCTGGAGGATGTTGGCAGTCACAGCTCTTCCGTGTCTCTGCTCCAGGAACCCGGGATGCTTCGCGCGTTCGCTTTGGGGTCTGGACGCAGGACGTTGCGGCTTTAAGATGCACCAGCGGGCTCTGGTGTTGGAGGGTCCTCTCCTCCCTGGCTTTTCCACCTCTCACCTCCTCCAGTTGTATCCCTTTGCTCCCCTTCCTGCTTCAAGCCTCCTGTTGTGCACGCAGCGCCTGGGCAGAGTTGCCGCCAGTGGAGCTGGGCTTTGGCGGGCAGCGCGCACAGGCGAGACAGGGTTAGGGAAAGGCCAGGAGGAGCGCGCATGGAGCCACGGGAGTGGCCTCTGCCCTTGGGGAGCGCCTGGATGCCCCCTGCGGGTCCTGGACCACAGGCACTCCGATTTTGGCACTGGGTTCTTTGGTCCTCTGCGGGAAGCCAGCTTTGAGGGGCGCACGAGCTCAGGGTTGACTGGAGGTCACCCCTTCTACTTAGCTACAGGCTTAGGACTTGTCTTCCCAGGAAATGCCCAAATGGAGCTTGTGTGCAGCTCTCACGCGGGCCAGGATTCCCCCCTGCAAATTGCTTCGGGAGCTGCCACCCAAGCCCCATGCCCTCTGGAAGGTTTGGACTCCCTTTGGGAAGCTTTGGAGAGTACGCCTGGTAGCCGCTGAAGACGATGGGAGGGGGAGGAACAAAGAAATCCGGGGTCAGAATTAGGTGGCTCTGTGGGGAGCAGAAATGCAAACCAATTTTCCTGAAATTCTCCTTTAAAGACTTGGGGGCTCCTCACCCACAAAGGGCGTAGGCGGGCACTTCCTAATTGCAACGTGAGATGAAGAGGTCTGTGTTCAGATCCTTCAGCAAACAGCTTACGCTGGGAGCAGTTAGGAAAATCGGTGTTCTGTTTCTGAGGAGGTGCTCCAGGTCTGCACGCGGAGAACTCACAAGGAAATCTGGAAGGACTGAATGAATAGGCGAGAGAATGAGAGGGTGGCCTTTGGGCTTTTGCTTGCTCCAAACGAACAGCTAGGACGGACTTCCTCTGAATGTGGCCCTCGTGGCTTGGTTACTGTAAGTAGACGTCAGGACTTTTTAAAACAGGTTTGAGATGTAATTCGTATACCATACAAGTATACAGTAGCGTGGTTTTTGTATTCAGAGTCTAATTCCAGAGTTGTGTGGCCATCGGCACTTGCAAGTGATCTTAGAACATTTTTATCATTCCAAAAAGAAATTCCACACTTATTAGCAGAAACTTCCCATTTCTCCCCGATCCGACCCCTCCCCCATCTCATCTCCTGGCAAACCCTTATCTACTTTTTGTTGACATTTCATTTAAATGGAGGCATACAATATGCGTGTGGTCCTTTGTGAGCGGCTTCTTTCACCTACCAAAATGTTTTCAGGGCTTATCCATGATGCACAATATACTCACTTAACACCAGGTATCTCGTCCTTCTGCCTGGAGAGCCCCGGGTCTGGGCTGGGACAGACCCGAATCTCCACGGCAGCCCTGGCCTCCTGGCAGTCCCTTTGAAAGGACAGGAACCACACTGGTGAGGCCTCAGTCATTCCCTGGGAAGGATTTCTTGGAATCCATCAGAATTCCTGGAACAATTTTGGGCAGGTCCCAGGCTTCAGGATTGATGGGAGGAGCCCTTTGGCCCTTTTCCTGCTGCTAATGATCCAGCTGAGGATTTCAGAGAACTCTTGGGCCCTTCCCTGCATGCCTTGGTTTTCTGAATCAGCCAAGGCTCTCTTGAGAACGGGCTGAACAGGGGCGCCTGTGTGGCTTAGTCGGTTAAGCGGCTGCCTTTGGCTCAGGTCATGATCTCAGGGTCCTGGGATGGAGGCCCCAAGTCTCGCTCCCTGCTCAGTGGGGAGTCTGCTTCTCCCTCTCACTCTGCCCCTCCCCCAACCACTCATCCTCTCTCTAATAAATAAAACCTTAAAAAAAAAAAAAGAATGGGCTAAGCAAAGTGGTGTGGCTTAAGGGGCACTGAGTCAAGCTGCAGGCCACAAAAAGGCTCCTTGGGGTGTGTGCAATTTTGGCTCTTAAATACTTCCTAATGTCACCTAGTAAAACACAGAGATCCTTTGCCTGTTTTAAGCTGACAGTTTAGCAGTTATGTGACTCTACAGCCACATTTGCTGTCATTTTCACCCAAACTCTGCCAAATGACTGCTGTTTTCCTGGCTTGTCGAGTGTAACCCAAGATTCCTTTCAAGGACGAGGGCCTTCCTGAATTACTGCAGGTGGTATTGTCTGCGTCCCACTGAGCTAACACATTATCTGCGATTATGACAGTTTGTATAGAACAAGGTCACTGGTGAATGAGACCCAAGGTGGTCCCTGGGGACAGAGGAGACAGCAGGGGTGGGGGTGGATAGGAAAGCTTAAAGGAAAATGCCAAAACCAAACTTCCTCCTTGGCGGATTTGCCCTTGATAGGGATGAGTGTCAGGAAAACTCTCCTCTTGCTTCTATAACTAAACACAAAGTGGCAGGGATCCAGTCACTCTAATATATACAGTAAGCCTCAGAAACATTTAAGTCCCTCAAATACTTGCAGAAGCAAATATTTTTCTTCCTTTAGAGATCAGATCACTGAGCTCCGGGGATATAAACTACCTTGCCTGGGGTCCCAAAACCAGCCTGTGACGGATATGTGATTAAGAAAAGTCTGTGTAAGATTCGAATCCCACTGGATCCAGTCTCCATCAGCTTCTTTGATGGGGGTGGGGGAGGGGTGTGTGACCCACCTGGATGCTGTGAACTGAGGCCCTATAATCTAGTAGCTGAAATAGGGGGTGCAAGGCAGGAAGATAAGGGTGAAATCTAAACTTGCTCCTTTTGTGCCCCTGTCCATGTTTCATAACCTCTCTGAGCTTTAGTTTGCTCACCTAGGAAACAGGGGTAACAGAAGCCACCCTAGAGGGTTAAGATCTAAGACAATCTAGTACTGAGCCTGGAAGACGAAAATGGCTCCTCTCATCTACCGCTGCTTCTTCCTTCTTTCCACTTTCCCCCAACTCTCCTTCTCTGCTCCATTTTTTGAGCGGAGGTGACTAGAAGGGCTATGGGAATTCTGAGAGTGGAGTGTCTACATCAGCGCTTAGAGGCTAGACTTCCCATTTCTTCGAGGTGATTTTTTTTAAAGATATTATTTATTTATTTGAGAGAGTGACAGAGAGAGCACAAGCGGGGTGAGGAGCAGACTCCCCACTGAGCAAGGAGCCAATGCTGGGCTTGAACCCAGGATTTGGAATCATGATCTAAGGGGAAGGCAGATGCTTAACCAGCTGAGCTGCTGAGCCACCCAACCCCCACCCAAGGGGATTTTTTTTTAAAGATTTTATTTATTTATTTGTCAGAGAGTGAGCACAAGCAGGCAGAGTGGCAGGCAGAGGCCGAGAGAAAAGCAAGCTCTCCACTGGGCAAGGAGCCCCATGGGGGACTTGATCCTAGGACCCTGGGATCATGACCTGAGCCAAAGGCAGATGCTTAATCCACTGAGCCACTCAGGTGTCCCCCAAGGTGATTCTTAAATTTATGCTCTTTTTTTTTTATAAAAGATTTATTTATTTATTTGACACAGAGAGAGAGAGAGAGAGAGATCACAAGTAGGCAGAGACAGAGGCAGAGAGAGAGAGGGAAGCAGGCTCCCCACTGAGCAGAGAGCCCGATGTGGGGCTCGATCCCAGGACCCTGAGATCATGACCTGAGCCGAAGGCAGAGGCTTAACCCACTGAGCCACCCAGGCGCCCCTTAAATCTATGCTCTTGACATAGATTTTCCTGCAACGAGCTTCCGCTGGAGCTACCCTGGCAGGGGTCTCCAACTTTCAATTTTTTTTTTTTTAAAGATTTTATTTATTTATTTGAGAGACAGAGAAAGTGAGAGAGAGCATGAGAGGAGAGAAGGCCAGAGGAAGAAGCAGACTCCCCGTGGAGCTGGGAGCCTGATGTGGGACTCGATCCCGGAACTCAAAGTTCATGACCTGTGCTGAAGGCAGTTGCTCAACCAACTGAGCCACCCAGGCGCCCCTCCAACTTTCAATTTAAGGGAGCAGTGCTTGGTCTCTTTCCTCCCAGAAATTACCTGGATTGTTTATGAAAATGGATCAAGAGGGAAACTGGGCTTTGCTGAGTTCATCAAGTGTTTTAGGATGTGTCTAGAACTAGGATCACTCAAGGGATGCCTTAAAGGATAAATATCTGTTCCCGAATGGCTTTCTGTCTGGTTTTATACACAGATTAATATCTACATTGACATGAATTGATTTCTAAAAATGAAATTCCACTGCAGGGTTTTCGCTTCTATTCTTCCTTTACCTCTTTTCTCCTGCCATTTCCCAAAACTGTGCTAAGCATTCCAAATACAAGTGGGGAACAATACACTTTGGCAGATAGAAATGCAAATAGCCAATCACAGTCAATGTTACGTGCTATAGAATGGAATATAAAGATTACTAACAAAGGAACCACAGGAGGAGCATCGGGCCCAGACTTCGAAGATCAGGGAAGCCTTCGTAAGGGATGGGATATCTACGCTGAGATGGGCAGCTACCCTTTATACTGATTATAATACCGAGGTTAGTTAAAAACAATGCCCCATTTCTTTGACCCAGGAGCTCTGTCAGTCCTTCAAGAACGAAAGAGAACAAAGAAAAGCCAGGTAATGGATCATTCCTGAATCAAGGAGCTGTCACTCTAATTTGCCACGCTTTGGGGATGGCTGTGCCCTCTAGCCTGCAGAATTTACAGCACCCAGATTAAGACGGAGCAGCTGCATTTCTGAGGCCAATTTGCAGTCAAGTCCCTTGCTGTTAATCTGCATAGGGTATTTATATGAATTAGAAGAAGGTGGTCTCTCTGAGCATAGCCCTGCCATTGGAAGAAGAGAATAGTGCCTTTTCCTCTGAGTGACACAGCTTTGCATAGCACGTGGAGGGGAGCGTGCCCGTTGCATGCATCACTCACTCTTGGCCAAGTGCAAGGTGTGCGGTGCAGCAACAGTAACCTGTACACATCAGCCCTGATTATTCAGTCATCGATTATTCAATCAATCAACGTTTGTTCATGACCTAATATGCACTTCGAACCTTTTTGATTAGGGGTTAAACTGCCATATAGATATCTTCAGTACCCCAAATCCAGAAGGTAAAATCGTTACTGGGGTCCTGCAGTTAGCTGGAGAGTTGCAGTGGGATAAGGGGGAGAGGCAGTCCACTGGAGGTGTGCAGTAAGGGATGTAGGCTGGTGCTACACAAATTATGGTCTGCTGATTTGTGCCCTTCTACACTTTATTACTTCTCCCTGCTGAGATAAAGCTGTACCGGGATCAAATATGCCACTAAGCACAAATATGTAAATCAATTATGTCACTAAGCACATTGTTAATTCAACTGCAAGGTTTTTTTTCATAGCAAAGCTTTCCTGGAGAAGGAAGCAAGACAATGCATTGGTTTACATTTTGGTATAATTTCCTTATCTCATTGTGGACCAATAACAAACAGTTCATAGACTGGCGATTTTGAGGATCACCAATCTAGGTAACATTGGCATCTGGCCAAAAAGATGATCTTAGATCCTTTCTGTTTTTATACTATTTACTGTCTTCCTCTTTCCCTTCTTCTCCTTTCTTTCTTTCTTTTTTTTTCTTACTATCTTATATTTGTCTTTATAATTTTTTCTTTCCTGGGTGCCTG
>JAPYYJ010001958.1:0-13480 GCA_028533885.1 Nasua narica | reverse complement strand
GCTGCCTGTCGCCCCGGACCTTGGCCCGCAGGGAGTAGCCGCTGCCAAACTTGCTCTTGAGGTGCTGCGGGCTGCCCAGGCACTTGAACTGACCCTGCACCATGATGGCCAGCCGGGTGCACAAGGCCTCGCATTCCTCCATGCTGGGGAGAGGGGAAGACGCCTGACACGGGGCCGGGGGATGCCGACGCCCGCCTTCTGCGTCAGAGGCTCTCGCAGAGGGGCTGGCGTTGGCGGCCAGATCGTACCCCTCCTGATTCCCACGTTCAGAGGGGGGCCCGCACGGCAAGGCTGGGCACGCTCCTCACGGACTCCAAACCAGCTGCTGACAGGTCTGTCCGCCCAGCCCCACCCAGCCAGCCCTCGTCCCTGCTCTTCCACCGACCCCCGGACACCCCCGCTCTACCTGTGGGAGGTGATGACGATGGCCTTGCCAGACTCACGGGCCCTGGCCACAGTGTCCCAGAGCAGGCGCCGGGCCACGGGGTCCATGCCGGTGGATGGCTCATCCAGGAGGATGACCGAAGGCTCTCCGAGCAGGGCAATGCCTGTGCTCAGCTTCCGCTTGTTGCCGCCGCTGGGGGCAGAGGGGTGCGCGGGGATAAAGTTCATAATTAGCATGGGCTCCCTGTGTCCCGGCATCGGACGGGGCCCTGGGATCACAGAGCACTCCAGGTGAACAGGAATGGGGAGCATGCCTGGAAAACCCACCTTGTAGTTTTGGGGGCCTCAAGGAAGGCTGTGCTGAGGGGGTCACGTCCACACCCACAGAGAAGATGGCAACCCCGTCTGTCTGTGCTGACTGGGGCCTGACGGGCCTGACCGCCCCCTGGGCTGGCCATGTCTCCCTGGGACAGTAACTGGCATGCAGGCCCTTCACCCTGAGCTGCCTGAGCTTGCTGCCGAATCCCCATCCGATCCTGGAACAGCAGGTTGGGAGCTCTGGCCCCAGACCCGTTCGGCTGCTCTCAGCTTTGCGGGAGGGGAGACTCCGACTCTACCCCAGGGGACACGGAAGTCACTGCATCCCCGGGTGCAGTCACACCTGTACGTCCCGACCAGCTTGTTGGCGTGCGGCTCCAGAAGCAGGCCGCGGAGCGTGTTCTCCACGCAGGCGCCAATGTGGCGCTCGGGGATGCCCCGGAGCCGGGCGTACATGACCAGCGTCTCCCGGCCCGTCATGTGGTCGAGCAGAGCGTCGAACTGGGGGCAGTAGCCAATCCGCTGCCGCACCTGGAGGCAGGGTGCAGGGGGTCGGAGGGGGTTCCTCCAGGTTACTCCCGGCGGATTGCTAGGGGGGCCCGTCGGCAGCCAGGGCCCGGTGGTTTCTCCCCTTCCCTCAGCGCAGCCCTGAAACCCACGCCCAAGGGGCCAGGAACCCCGCGCACCCTCTCCGGAGGTGGACACGGCCGTGCCTTGAGGGGCTCAGGGGTTGTGGCCGGGGCTCCTCACTGTGCAGCAGGCGCTACGATGCTAACAGAGTGCTTTGCCGCTGACATTGTAGCCAGCTTTGGTTCCAGTGGAATGCCTTGTCCGAGTAGCCCAGGGTGCCCTCGTGATCGGTCTGTGCACACCAACCGCGCAGGGCCGCGAGCACCCCGGCCCCAGGGCCAGAGAGCAGCCTCTCAGAGAGACACTGTGGCCGGGGTCCTTCTGGCCCAGGGGGCCCTTAACTTTCTGTTCTCTCTCCCCTCCCTGTTGCTTCGCTCTGGCCCCTGGTCGCTGCTTCGTCCCCGTCCGTGCACCATGAGCTCAAAACGAGCCCCATCCCTGCCTCCATGGTGCCCCCTCTTCCCGCCCCCTGGCTGCACCCACCTTCCCAATTTCAGAGCTGATGCTGTAGCCCCCGACGAAGGCATCCCCAGATGTGATGGTCTCCTCCCCCGTCAGCATTTTGAAAGTCGTGGTTTTCCCGGCTCCGTTGAAACCCAGCAAGCCGAAGCACTCCCCTTTCCGGACTGCGAGGGAGAGCTTGTCCACGGCAAGCAGGGGCGCCCGGTGCTCATACGCCTGTGGGACACCAGGCGTTGGGGCCTGGAGGCCACTGGAGAGGGGTGCCCGGGGCCCGTGTGGGGAGGCCTGCCTGACCTTGGACAGCTCCTTGATAAGCAGTGGCGTGTCCAGCAAGGAGTCCGTGCTGGGGGCCAGGACCCGGTTCCTTTCCTCCACCACATCCTGGTCCTCAGGAGGTGCTGACGTCCGAGCGTATGCTTCTGTCTAATTGTTCCGAAAAAGACCACAACGGCTGAGCTCCAGCTCAAGGAGTCCCTTCCCATGGGACAAAGGGCGGGGTCTCTGAGATGGCAGGTGTGCTGACTCGGGCTTTCACAAGGACAGCTAGGGGACTTAAAGGCTGACACGAGCACCGAGGGGATGCACGCCGCCAAGGAGCAAGGACCGTGCAGGATGCACCCAGAAAGCCAAGAGCGTCAGCTAAGGGTGCGGGAGTCTGTCCTACGTGGACAGAAACTCCACGTCGGAAGGGTCTTCACAGGGCGGAGCGGCCACCCTGCCCTGGGTTCCCGTGTCCGGCCAGCGCTGTCTCCTCCCCAGGCTGGCTCGGAAGATGGGGTGGATGGGATACATGTGAGGGCAGCCTCTGCCCAGACGGAGCCTGTGGGGACCCCAGGGTCCGGGACTGGCGAGTCCAGCCACTGGTGAGCACCGTGGCCCTCTGGTGCCCGGGCCAGAGGTGGAGGTGTGGGGGCCCCGGGAGCCACTCACCAGCGCCCGCCGCCTCCGGAAGGCACACAGCCAGGTCTTGAGCCTCCACAGCGTGTCGGTCTCAATGAGGAAGAGCAGGCTGAGGTAGGCAAATCCAGAAGCTGCCATGGAGGTCACGAACCTGCCGACCCCCGGGGCACTCCACGCATAGAAGTTCTGCTGGTACTGGATGTCTGTGTGGGCGAGGGGGTGAGCACCGCATCCCCCCACCCCCCGCCCCTGCTGCCCCACGTGCCCACCCCCGCCCCGTGCAGCCCCCTGCCCCTCCCCCCACCCTGTGCGCCCCCATCCCCCGTACCTGCCCCTGCTGGCCCCTGTGCCCCCCCCCGCTCCTGCTGTCCCCCTCCCGCCCCTGCCCCATGTCCCAGGCCGAGCCCGTCTCTAGGCCCACAGATGCCTACACACCAGCCCCAATGGCGGCTGTGAAACTACGGGGTCCGCTCGTCGCCCGAGGCCGCGCCCTGTGCTTGTCGCTACTCCCAAAAGCCCCTAAAACAGCCTGTATTTAGTGGCAGTTTTACTTTGCAAGGGGCGCCTCTGACAAGATACCGAGTCACGCCCTCGCTCGGTCGCTCCCACACTCTGCCGCTCAGAGGCTGCCCGGAGACGAAGACGTGACCCATCCCCCCCTCCGTGGTCACAGCGGTGATAGCTGACCACTGCCGAGACTGGTCCAGGCACGGGAAGGGTCAAGAGGTGGCCCCCAGAAGGACCCGACATGCCCCAACCCCCAGAACCCGTGAGCGGCCCCGCGTCAGAAAGGGTCTGCAAATACACTAAGTTCAAGGTCCAGTGATAAGTGCCTGGATGGACCCTGAATGACCTCAGATGTCCTTGCCAGAGAAACACAGAGAGAGGTGTGAGATACAGAGATGCCTGGTGGGCGGACGGACAAAGGACGTCAGTGGAGCCTGTGGGAACGAGGGCCGCGGGGGAGGGGCAGCCACGGGGGAGGGGCGGCCGCCGGGACACTCACTGTATTTCCTGCAGTAGTGGGCCGCGACCTCGGAGGATGTGCAGTACCGCCTCATCTCGAAGTTCTCGTGGAAGCTGCTGACCGCCATCCCCAGACAGTGGTTGGGCAGCACCAGGAACACATGGTCCAGGGTTCTGGAAAGCTCCTCTAACTTGACCGCTGCGGGGAGGGACACAGACCAGTGGGCGCTGGGGGTGACACTTGGAACAGTGCCTCCAGGGTGCCCCATCCCCCAAAACCACAAGGCCATGTGCCGCAGGCCCAGCAGGGCTGCGTCTGGCAGAGGCACCTGGCCCAGTGCCCGCGCCGGGGCCGCGCAGGTCCGGGGCAGGGAGCTCCACGCGCGCCTGGGGTGGGGGGGTCTCCTGGCCCCCACCTGGAATGCGCATGATGGTGACTACGAGGAAAGTGGCAATGCCCGACAGGATGTTGAATATGGTGAGCCTGGTGTAGGCCGCGGCTGCCCCCGAGAAGCAGAAGTTCATCAGGTACATGAGGGGAATGATGGCCCAGCCATACAGCATGAGCAGCAGCAGCGCGTCCGCCATGTGGCCGTCGCGCGTGAAGGCGTGCACGTCAAAGACCTTGAACACCACCTGCGGTGGCACAGAGGCGGGCGGCTCGGTGGGGGGAGCTTTCCGCCCTGGGACTCCCTGACGACCTCCCGCTTCTCCTCTCTGCGCTTGGAGCCGCTCTGGGCGCCCCCCCACCCCGCCGGCCCCTGGGCTGGAGGCTCCGGGTGCAGACACAGACAAGGGGCATCCCCAGCCATCCCCTCAGGGCTGGGGTTGAGCCACCGGCGTGCACCCCAGGCTGGCTGAGGTCAGTGCAGGGGCCCCAGGGCAAGCCCCCCATGACGGGCGGGGAGGGGTCCCAGCACCCCGCAGCCCTCACCAGTAGCAGTAGACTGGGGACCAGGAAAGACAGGAGGTCCCACAGCAATGCGGAGAGCCAGAAGGTGGCCACGTGCACCCCACTCACGAACTGGACGTGCTTGGCCTGCACGGCTCTCTCGCTGACGGCCAGGATGGAGAACGTGCTGGCCAAGAACGCCATGGCAAACAGCAGGTTGAGGGCGATGTCGAATCCCTTCCGGCCCCTGCAGAGGGTTGGGCAGGACAGGGCAGCTCAGGGACTGAGTGTAGCAAGTCCAGGCAGCAGGGAACACTCATTGGCCCTTGGTCACCACCCAAGGCTGGCCGTGCAGCGGCCCCGCCGCTGACAGGGGTTAAGAGAGAATGCCAGAGCTGTGTGTGTGTGTGTGTGTGTGGGGGGGGGTGTCTCAGAGTAGGGAAAATCCCAGCCCCCCAGGACAGCTCTTTCTCTGGGCTTCCCGTCCCCAGTGATGGCAGCACAGCTCTCCCAGCGCCCCCCACTCCTGACACAGGTGCTGGTGCCACCACCCACCTGCCCTTCCTGAATCCCGAGAACCCCCATGGGGCTCGCTCTGCCCTGGCTGGACATCCCCCCTCCCGCATCAGGCACATTCCACATTCTGCAATCGATTGCTAGCAATGCCTTCCAGAAGCCAGCACGGGTGGCACAATTTTGCTGCTTAAAGATTTCCTGCCTCAAAAAATGGCACTTCGGCACCTGGATCCTATTCGGCCAAAAAGAGAGAATTACAGATACATGCTACAACACCGATGGGCCTTGGAAGTGCAAGAAGCCAGTCATAAAAGCCCTCTTCTTATAGCAGTCTATCGGTAGGAGATGTCCCGGGCAGCCGTGTCCCCGAGACAGAGACAGTGTGCAGGCCGCTTGGAGAAGAAGGATGGAGGAGTGGGCAGTGTTGGCTGGGTCCTGGGGCTCCCGTGGGAGTAAAATGACACTGTGGTCCAAGAGGCACATGAGAAGGTACTCCGCACCACGAACCACCAGGGAAATGCAGAGCAAAACCACGGTGAGAGGCCGCCTCGCGGAGCTCTCGCGGCCAGCACGTGTGGGCGAGGACGCGGACAGAGGGTAGCTCTCCTGCGCCCCTGGTGGGAATGCACACCAGGGCCTCCGTTCTGGGGAACAGCGTGGAGGATCCGCAGCAAGTTAAACCCTGAGCCAGCGGGGGCTCCAGCCATCCCACTCAGAGAACGGAATCGCTGACTGAGAGTGACGTGGGCCCCACGCGCTCGAGGCCGCACGGCTTCCAAAGGCTGAGACGGAGACAGCCCAGCACGTCCATCCACAGGCTCAAGAAACCAGGGTCTGACTGCGGGGGAGTATTTTCTAGCCATAGCAAAAGACATCCCGCCACGTGGACGGCGTGAAGGCCCTCGAGGATATGGAGCAATATTAAGTACGTCAGACGGACAAAAACAAAGACAATTCCATAGGATCTCCCTCATGTCTGGAATCTACAAAAGCCAAAATGGATGTCACAGACCCAGACAACAGACTCGTGGTGGCCGGAGGTGGGGGGCAGAGGGGCGAAGCAGGGGAGGGGGCACCATGTCCGCCTTTCCCGTCATAAAGTAAGCACGTCCCAGGGTGTCACATACAGCATGGCGGCTACGGTGGGCTGCGTGCTGGAAGGCTGCTCATCACAGAAAAGACCCTGGAACTTCGTGTGACCGGGGACGTTGACTAGACTCTGGGTGGTGGTTCACCCCACAGCTGGGACTAACGCAGCCACGTGCGTCAGCGACAGCACGAGGTGACGGCTCCACGCTCCGAACGTGCTTGCGACCATCGGGGCGTGTGTTCCACGCAGCTGCAGAGTTCTAACTCCTCGCGCTCCTAACGCGAATCAAGGGTCCCGCGGCCCCCTGCCCCACGCTGAGCCCACCAGGAGGGAGCTGCCCCTCGTCCGTGTCCCCACACGTCCAGGTCTGAGGGCCCTGCGGGCCTGTGTCCCCAGGGTAGTGTGGTTCCTGACCCTGCAGTGCTCGTCTGCTCCTGGAAGAACAGACAACGGCCACTGCGTCTCTGGTTTCAGGGTGAAGACAGGAGGTTGTGGAGGGGGACAACCCTCGTGGGACCCACAGCACAGCCCAACATGCGACAGGGGGTGGAGATGAAACTGCCCCCCCATTAACGAACTGCCCTACGTGCGCTAGTGATTCTGAAGTTAACTCATTTTCCTGGGCTTCCTCTGGATGGCCCCAGGGTTTGGGGGCTCTGGAACCCGTGTGGAGGAGAGCCCCCACGCACCAGGGCAGGACGAGACCTGAGAACAGAGATGCCCATGGGGCTTCCTGACTTGCGGCCGCCTCAGGCAGCGACCCCTGACCTCGCTGTGTTCTGCATTCTGGTCATGTGCTGGGACCCCCGGGGACAGCGGTCAGCAGGACCTGGGTACAGATTTGGGAAAAGGGCACGGCCACCCTCCAGATCCCCAGGAGTTCCCCTCCAAGACCTCAGGGCATGTGGGACAGGGCCTCACTAGCTCACCCACCCAAGGAAAGGCTGAATACGGACGGTGAGGAAGATGTGGGGCAGGGGTTCCCCGGCCAGAACCCAGAACCTGCCTGAAGGCAGACACTAGCTCTAGCCACCTGCACGGCCACTGGTGGCCCTTGGCAGTGCCCCGGGGCGGGGGGGGGGGCGGTTGGTCCTGGTGGGAGGTCCTGACAGGCAGGGACTGGGCCCTGAGTGAGGGGCAGGGGACGGGGGCGGCGCACGTACTCAGTGAACTGGTCCTTGGCGGCCTGCAGGGTGTTGCGGGGCTGGGGGTAGTTGGAGACCTCGATGGAAGCCCGGGGGCCACACAGCTGCTGGAACAGGAGGTTGTCCACGATGGCCAGTGCGGTGGCCGGGGAGTGGTAGGCCTGGTTGTTGAACAGGGCAGTGACCACCGTCCGCTCACCCACATCTCTGAAGGACACTGCCACCAGGCACCGCTCGTTAAAGCCGCCTCCCTCCACCGAGGCCCTGAAAATCAGGAACTCCTCCAGATCACCTGAGGGAACAAGGGCAACGTCAGTGGCAGAGGACAGCCCCCTGGGGCCCGTGCCCGAGGCGCCCGCTCTGAGGAGCCCTAAAGGCCTGGAGGAGCCTGGGAAGGACACGCCACCTTCTCCTCGCACGGGCAGAGTCTATGGGCTATGGAGCTGCATCACAGGAGGAGCAGGGCCTGAGACTGCAGGCCTCGGGCGAGTGGGGACCCTGGAGTCACAAGAGGCCGAGTGGGTGGGGCGAGCTCCCCCTTCTGCCCCACAAATGCCCCGGGAGGGCAGGGGGAGGACACTAAAGGGAGCAGCTGCGGGCGGGGGTCGCAGGGCAGAAGGCTCTAAAAGGCAGAGCTGTCTCAGGTGACAGGGTGCTGGACCGGCAGGGAGGGGCTGCCCTCGGGGCTGCAATCAGACAGAACCCCTGCCTGTTCTCCTCGCATCCTAGCGTTCATGGAACGAGTAAATACCTTTTCATAATCAGAAAAAAAAATGGTTTTTAAAAAGAGTGACCTGGAGCGTCTGGGTGGCTCAGTCAGTTAAGCGTCTGCTTTCAGCTCAGGTTGTGGTCCCGGGATCGACCCGGGGTTTGGGCTCCCTGCTCTGCGGGGAGCCTGCTTCTCCCTCTATCCCTCCCTCCATGTGCACGTGTGTGCTCTCTCTCTCCTAAGTGAATAAAATCTAAAAAAACCCAACAGGACCTGCAGGAGGGGATGCAGGAAGGAGAAGCATTCTCTCATCACCTGGAAGAGCCCCAGCCAATCCCCACTGGAGGTCCTGGACTCCCCGGGGCACTAGGGGTCTGGGCGGCCAGGACCCGGCTCAGTCCTGCTGCCGCTCACTTCGCTCCGAGGCAGGCGCGCGGGGACAAGGGGTCCCGACGCAGAGTGCCGGGCCGGCCCCGCGCTCACTGCTCGCCTCGCAGGCTGGCATTGCACGCAGATGCTCAGACCCTTCCCGCCTCGGGCCTGCCTCTTGCTCGCTGTAAACGGGGCCAACGAGGACACCAGCCCTGCGGGACCCAGGCCAGTGAGGGGACAGGGGCGTGTCCATGAACTCCAATATTAAGAGTTACAAAGGCTCCCCGGGCCGGCCACTGCTGTCGTCACGCAAGGGAGAGAAGCAGATGTCCTTAAATACGGCGTAACGAGACCACAGAGCGAGGCGGCCGAAACCACACCCTCGATGAAGGAACGGACAGTAAGACTCAGGCCAGGAACACCTTAGGCTATGTCCTGAATGCACCCAAAGCACCGTGTGCCACGAGAGCCTCCAGCTCCTGGGGCTGGCTGGGCGGCAGCCGGTGAACAAGGCTGGGGTGCGATGAGGTGACAAGAACGCCCCCTGTGGTCTGGGCGGGGCTAACCTGGTGACAGTGACGGGCGGGGGCCCACTGCAGGGACAGCCTGGGCCCCGGCATTCAGCCCTCCGCTGGGCAAGAAGCTGGCTCCTGCCAGGATCCGCTGGCCACCCAGTGTGCTGGCCAGGCCGCGGTGGGAGCAGTGAGCCGAGCCGGCCCTCCCACACGGCCACTGAACCCGAGCGCGAGTCCTGCTCTCAGCCCGGGCAGCGTCTGGCTGCCACCCCCAAGGACACGGATGGCTCGGGCTTGACGGGATGGAAGCAAGCACCGTGTCCCCTCAGTGCACGTGGTGACCCGCTGGGGAAACAGAGGCCGTGGAGGTTTCGCATGTCACCTACGATGGCCACAAAACAGACAACCTGGGTACACGGCCACCCGGCAACCTGAGCCCTCGACGCGCCCCGTGTCTGCCTCTGACTGGGGCTGCTGGCCTCCTGCCCCGGGGCAACGTCTGGGGGTGTCTGTGGTTGTGATGGAGCGGGGGAGGCTTCCCAACAGCCCCCGGTGTGCAGCTGCACGCGCCCGGCGCGGGCCGAGAAGCCGGGCTCCGAGGGCCGGCCCGGGCCCCGCAGCTGCTACTTACCCAGCACCTCGCGCGGCTCCTGGGGCGCGGCCTGCAGCATGTCTTTCAGCCGCTCCGCCAGCTGCTGGTCCAGCCGGGAGGCCCCCGGGACGGCGAAGGGCACGACGGTGCGGCCATACGCGCCCAGCGTCAGCTCCAGCTTGGGGTCGTCGAAGGTCTCAGAGGAGCAATTGACAGCCAGGAGGGCCAGGGTGACGCACGTCAGCGGGACCAGCACCTGGGCCACCACCATCTTCCACTCCCGCAGGCTGTACGCAGCCTTCTTCAGGAACATGGCCCAGAACTGCTGGCAGTGGAGAGCGAACTGCGGCAAAGGGGATGAGTTGCCACGGCTGCCGCGAGGCCCAGCGCGGGATCCCTGGCAGCAGTAGCCGCAGGCCCGGTCCAGATGCGAGCCTGGAGCCACGAGGCCCCAGGGCTGTCCGCAAAGCTCTTTTGGCCGTGGAGGCCCACCGGGCGCGGGGCACCGGGGGACCAGCTGTGGTCCCCCTGGGGAGCCAAGGCCTCTGCCCTTGCCCAGATCCTGGTGGGGGGACCCAGGCTGCGCTCACACGGGAGCAGAGGGCTGCCCTTCGCTGTCCTCGCAGCGGGGGCACCAGGGTCGGAGGCCAGCTCGGCCGCATGCCGGCTGTGCCTGAGCCCAGGCCCCTGCTCTGTGCAGGGGGCCGATGCTGCCCTCTACCGCACTGAGGAGGCATGGGGCCCACCTCTAGTCCTCAGTACGTGAGCACTACGGGCATCTCGTGCACCATCTGCTCATTCGTGAGCGGCCTCGTGACAAAAGGAAATGACCACTATCTGTTCAAACGCTCTGGGTTTTCCTCCTCCCCTCCGTAAATGCGTGACCCGCAGTCCGCCTGCTTCCCAGTGAGCCAAGCTTCCTTCGGCAAGCCCTCGTCTGCCCCGTGGACGCTAACGCGTGGGGTTCGGAGTCCCCCAGCCTTTGGCGCTCACCCCAGTGTTGAGCTTGGGGGTGGTGCACTCGTCCTCGATCAGGGAGCCTGCGCCGTTGGTCGGGTCCATGACCCCGCACAGGTGGCCGTCCACGGCCCAGTCGCTCGCCCGCCTCTCGTGCTGGTACTGCAGGGCAGGGAGCTGGATGGCCTGGATGTCCATGCTGGTGTCCACCAGCTTGCCGACCCTGCGCCGAGACATGAGATGCCCGCTCACCGCTCGTGTCCTCGCGGACACCGTCCCCGTGGGAGGAGGAGCACGCCGTTGGCTGTGCTGGTTGGAGTTTTATTTCCTCGCCTCCTCATCAACAGAGGCCCCAAACACCAAGTACCCCAGCCGACAGAGATCACCAGACAAGGGCCCTGCCCACGAGGACCCCGCCTCCCCGGGAGACGGGCCAGGGCCTGGCATGTGCCACGGGCGCAGCCAGTGAGGCCAGCAGGGCCCCGGGATCTGGGCCGTGGGCTGCCCCGGTGCCCGAGAGTGACCTGAGCCGGGCACGCTCGCCGCCCCCTCGCCTGCTCTAGGATCCATCTCGGAGCCTCAAGGATGGACAAGTACCTCACGCTTCTCTCCGTACATCCGGTTCTTAGCACTCTGCCAAACGTGCCCTCAACACAAGTCTGGTGAACACGTCTGTCGTCCCCTCCCTGCCCCCCCGCCCACAGTTCTTGGGGGTCCGCCCGTCTAGGCCCCACCGTCATCCTGGACAGACAGCTGTTCCAGGAAAGGGCCCCCGGGACACCTGAACGCTCCCGATGAGGGAGGAGTAGAAGTTTCTGGAGCTCAGGGACCCTCTGCCGGGGGAAGGCTGCAGGGAACGTGGGACCCTGCCCGCAGCCGGCTGTCCGGCCGCCCTTGGGGTGTGTGTGTGTGCGCCGTGAAACAGGCACGTGCACCTGGATGGTTGGAAACGTGTGTCTACTGACCGCAGGAAGACCTCCTCCATGGTGGTGACCGAAGCCCCGAAGCTGGCGATCCCTAGCTCCTTCCGCTGCTTCTCCAGCTTTGAGAACAGACTTTCAAACCTAGAAACGAGACCCCGAGTGAAGAACCGCGTCTCAGTGACTTTCGAGGCAGCTTGTTTCTCCGGCCAGTCTGGGGGAACAAAAGGACCAGTCCTTGAAAAGCCACTGCAGAAAAACCCTGCAGTCGGGCTTGGGGTCCCCCTTTTCTGTCCCCACGGGACCTTCTGCCCTGAGTACCTGGGGCTGTGGGGGCGCTCTGCAATATTGGTCCATGTTAAATCACAACACAAACCGGAAAGACCGTGCGGTAGCGCTTTGTAGGAAAAAACCACAGGGGTAAAAGCAGGGCCCATTAGGCGCAAAGTATCTGCGAGGCAAACAAATCCCACAAAATCAGCCAACGGCCAACCGGAAAAAAACCACAGCAAAAAACGGCGGATGCTAATACGTAAAACGCTCCAACGGATAACCGAGCGCGGGACAGAACACAGAGGGCCCAGAGCAAGCAGTTCCTGCAGGCAACGCGGAGGGCCAGACTCCGCCACCTGCTGGCAGGAGCCAGAAAGCACAACCTGCCGCTTTGCCCGCCGGGGACACAGGTGTGCTGGAGCCACGGGGTCAAATGGGCCCCTCCCATCCCGCTGACAGGGGAGCCAAACACACCTCCTTTCTAGCAGGGAATCTGGTACCATTTACCCCACCCTTGGGACTCTAACCTAAGGGGAGGGGGACACTGGAGGTTCCAAGAGTTTTCTAGAGGAAGACTCACTAGCATATTTTTTGGGGGAAAACCATGAGCACGCGGTCACAGCGCAGACGCTGATGAAGTCACCGCATAACCAGGTCGGGGACCCCGATGAATTTATGAAAACCACACCACTCAACTGGGCTCGTGACAAGATTACAGAAACTCCAGATTCATAGCCGCAGTTCCTGAACGTGAACCGAGAGATCGGTTGCGACCCCCTTGGAGCAGGGGTCTGCAGGACGCCAGCCCGACACCAGGAAGGTACACCGACGCCGGCTCCCCCAGGAGCTCGGAGCGGCTGCCATGCACGCCCGACCCGGGGCTGGGGGCCGCACACGCTCCGCCCCCGGGTACGGGACGGTGCCCGGGCTCCACGGCACTGGGAGGCCCGCCTGCCGGGCCCAGCAAGCTCATTCGCCCTGGGCTGTCACAGGCCCCTGCTAGCTGAGCCCGGCAGGGACAGGGCGGGGGGATCTCTACACCTGGAGCCCCCGGAGCCCCCTCCTCCAGCCCGTGCAGCCCCCGACGCGCACCTGTGCGTGCTTTCCTTGGGGAGCACAAAGGACAGCTCTGCACCAGCTCTGCTCTCCAGCGTGGCTGTGGGGACGTGGTGCTGCACCAGCCGAGAGACGGCCTCGGGGTCGCAGTGAGGCTCCTTCACCAGTGTCATGTGGTAGCCTGCACCTGAACACCAAGGAGCCCCGCGTGACGCCGTCTCCCGGACGCTGTCCCTGGGCTCCCGATGAGGGCCGGCTCGTGGGGAAGGGGCTGGAGAGTAGGGAGAGGGCACCGCAGAGCGCCCGGGCACCCGCCGTCCTGAGGGCCTAGCCTCCCCACCCCCGCCGGGCAGAGATGCCGGAGGACTCGGGGGGACTGCTATACAGTAAGGGCGTGAGGCCCAAGCGGGACGCCAGACTCCAAGTCTCAGAGGCTGCGGCAAGAACTGTCCCGGAGATCTGTGCTCCCTTTCTCCACCAGGGAGCCAGGACCATGGCTGCCCTCTTCATCCTCCCTCCAGCCTGAGGAGGAAGCTGCAGGGTGCCTGTGGAGGGGAGCTCGGCCTTGATTTCGCTCTCCTCCACGGGCAGAAGCCACCCTCAAGAAAGGAAGCCGCACGCGTGTGGCAAATCATGCACCACCACCGGCCCTGGACTGGGCCACGGGCCGCCGGCTCGAGAGCCTCTACACTACCGAGCGTGGCCTCGCCAAGAGCACCGCTCGTCTCCGCGGCCTCGGCAGGCGTTCGGCTGCTCCCTTCACTGCTTGCAGCTGAACATTGC
>JAPYYJ010001957.1:0-13481 GCA_028533885.1 Nasua narica | reverse complement strand
AGTATTTAGTAAGTATTAATATCTTCACTTGAAGGTCAAGGGAGTTATGTAAGTTGTCCAAGTTCAGGCTACTGCTAGTCCACATAGAGCATTTGTGCAAATTTTTAAAAAACAAGGTACCTCTTTCTCAAGACATTGTTAGAAAACATGTCATAATGTATGAATTTGTTAGAAAACGTGTCATAATATATGAATTTACTAGAGCAAGAAACTTTACTGCCCCTGCCATAAAACTGCCACATAAATATTCAAATTGATAATATCTATTATATAAATAGTGTACACTTTGGATAGGTTTCTTTGTGCAGTGTGCAATCTACTCAACAGTAAATGACAATTCTGTAGGAGCGCTGATAAATGAAGCACGAGGAATAGTACCCCAAAGTACTCCCATTAACTCTCAACCTAAATGAAAATGATCAAGAACTCACATGAATTAAATAACCCTCTGGCTCCATAGGACTACTGTCTCCTTTCAGCACTGTTTCATATTCTAAGCACTCATAAAATGTATTTACGTGGATGTAAACCCACTGAATACATAGAAAGCAACTAATGCTGAATGGATCAGGTTTCTCATAGAGACCACTATCAGCATCTTCCAGAAAAGAACTGCTTTTCCAAAGCCTGTTTTCACCTAACAGGCAAACTGGAAAATATCCTTAAGATCAGTAAAAATAGGGATGCCTGGGTGGCTCAGTCAGCTAAGCGTCTGCCTTGGGCTCAGGTCATGATCCTAGGGCCCTAGGACTAACTCCAGCATTGGGCTCCTTGCTCAGTAGGGAGTCTGCTTCTCTCTCTGCCTGCTGCTCCCCCTGCTTGTGCTCACTCAATCTCTCTCTCTGACAAATAAATAAAATCTTTTAAATATATATATTTTTAAAAAGATCAGTATAAAATAACTCTCACATCAACACTCAGTCCAAACCTGCAGATCTTAATTATTACAAAACGACCCTGAATTAGATCTCAGTGAGATACCAAGTGCCTCAGACCAATATTCAGGCAAGTTCTGGAAGAAAGATATTTAGATAACAAAGGCTCTTATGAAAAGATTTTCCTTTTTCTTAGGGAAAGATATCTCACAGTATGAAATGGCCTGAATACCCAATGAGAATAAAAATTCCTCAGATAAAGCAGTGTGTGTTTATGCGGTGTTTTATTTATCTAAACCACCCTTTTTGGGTCTCTATTAGGTTTTGTGTTACATACTGAGAACACAGTGAAGATCAAATTGAGACCATGTTCTGACCTCATTCCAGCAGGCAAAATTAATGTAAAAAAGGAGTGTGATATGTGCTACCACAGAAATCTAGAGAAAGTGTGATAGGCCCACTTGTTCTGTTCTCCATACATGATCTCTTAGAATTTAGGTAAACAAAGCTTAAAAAAATGTAAGTAAGATTTAATATTCACTTAAAAACACTAATCACTACATCGTACCTGGCACACAGTAAATATGTAATAGATGTGGAATGAATAAATAAATGGACTTCCCAGCTTACAAATTAGAGTCGGCCGTAAGCAAACATCTACATCAATTATAAAAGAAGTGTTCATGAATACAAAATATTTTTAAATAGCCAGAAGCCTAAGGCAATTTGAATTGAGAAAAGAGGCCATTTAAATACAAACCTCATACTGACCAGCTTAAAACATACATAAATTATTTGTGAGGTCTCTTAGGGCTATTTAATGATATATTTTCAGCACCTCGGTAGCATTTTATTAAAAATAAAAATTTATTTTTATTTGCGAAGTCATGTGGACTTTTTTATTTTTTCCCTAAATCCCAACCAGATCTATCAATCTGGCTTTGGCAAGAGTAATCAATTATGAGGAGCTCTAATAATTTCCATTGTTTTCAGCCACCCAGAGAAGATCGGGGTTTAAATGCAAGAGAGGCAATGGAAGATTTCCTGATGTCCAGAGGGTATCTATATTCCCGAATTTCAAATTTTCAAGTGGATAATGTGAGATGAAGGTTTATAGCTTCAACAATTTTAACAACTGTTTACTAACAAGCCTCTCCAGAGATATTTTACCGAAACAGAAACTAAACGCTACATACAGTACTCACTTTTTCTTCTAATTCTGTGCTTCAAACTTTTTTTTTTTTTTAACTTCATCTCACATTCTCGTATAAATAACCGAGGTTGGGAAGGTGTTCTGTACCGGTCAGTCTCATGAGCACCTGCCCCGCATCATACTTCAATGAAGCATTTCTAAAATGCCCTGAGGTCACTGTACTAGACAGTAAGCCATCTCACACAGGAAACTCAGAAGTTGGCACTTTTTTAAACATACTCTTAGGCGATGCCTGATAAGAAGAATCTCAAAACTCTAGAATTCAAAGAAGACTTAGCACTGTTTAAAATACGGTTATTGTCAGCGGGTTTTTTTTAAGTCTGTGAGCTTCTTCCACCCTAATTCCCACCACCACTTACCAGGAAACAATTCCCAAGTTTCTACAAGGTGTCTATGGAACTGTAGAAGAGGAAGAAAGGAGGCGGTAACCAGGGCTCAGATTCACGTGGCAGCTGGAGCGTCGCGGCGCGCCTGCGCCCTTGGCCTTGACCTCTTCCGGTCCCCTCTCGGCGCTTGCGCAGAGGACCCGGCCCGGGGCCTGAGTGGGCACCTGCGGGCACCTGCGGGAACCCGGTTGTCTAAAGCCCTTGGGAAAAGAATGGACACTTCACCGTCGCCATTGCCGGAAAGAGCCATTTGTGTCTGGACTTTGTTCTTTTCGTAAGCTCTCTGTTAGGCTTCATATACCCCGTGTGGACTTTTATTCTTGAATTTCGGCCCAATTCCTCAGGCTTAACCTGGCCTCAAAAATATTGGGGGGCGCCTGGGTGGCTCAGTGGGTTAAAGCCTCTGCCTTCAGCTCAGGTCATGATCTCAGGGTCCTGGGATAGAACCCCGCATGGGGCTCTCTGCCCAGCAGGGAGCCGGCTTCCTCCTCTCTCTCTGCCTGCCTCTCTGCCAATTTGTAATATCTCTCTGTCTGTCAAATAAATAAAATAAAATAAATATTGGGCACTTGCACTGCCTGTCTACCTCCTTGTAACTATGGTAATCGGTTATGTACTCTTAATTAGAATAAACATGACTATTCACTCAGTTCCATTCATACAATCACAGATAACTATGCTAAAAATCAACAATAGAAGAGACACCAGAGAGAGGCCACCCTGGCATTAAGAGATAGTCCCATTAGTCATTTGTGTAGCGGAAAAATTGTGCACCAAAATGAATAGTATGTAGCCTAACACCAACCATGTATTACAAGTTTTTTACAAAAGAATTTTAAGGGTAATTATTTTGACCGTATCTCTTATTAATACCCGGTATTGAAATGTGTGCGTGTGTGTGTGTGTGTCTGTGTATCTTCTCTTAGATTAAGTCCCATTCATATTATAAACGTTCTCAAATATTAGTCACTAACAGAATAAGTAAAATACTGCATTACCACTGGAAAAGATATGTAACTACCCCATACCACACACTTGCAAAGAAGATCCATTCCTCAGTAACTCAATGAAATTTTGGAACCATTTATGCCTACAGTTTTGTTTTATATAGTATTCAATACAGTTTATGTAGAACAATTAAATAGGAGCAGACAATTTGAATTGCACAATTAAAGTGGCAAAAGGCAGGTTCTAAAATACTGTGATTTTTGTATACTGAAAGACTAATAAGTTAGTTCTTGACTCAAAAAGAGAAATAACTAAGTTTCAATTTCTTTTTGAAAAACAGACATTATGTTTGCTATCTGGGACTGATGAATAAATACAGGTATCTACCGTATCTTTAGAAGGTGTGCATATGCAGATTTGATAAGGAATTGCACAGACAGAAATGTTTAAAATCCATATATTTTAGCAACATAAGAAAATCATAAAAAGAGGTGCAGATCTTTCTGCCTATGGGTCCTCTCCCCATGCTGCAATAAAAGCACATTTTAGGGCGCCTGCATGGTGCAGTCATTTAAGCCTTCGTCTCTTGGTTTTCGCTCAGGCTATGATCTCTGGGTGGTGGGATCCACGCCACACAGGACTCTGCGCTCAGCATGGAGTCTGCTAAAGTTTTTTTCTTTCTCTCTCTCTCTGTCTCTCTCTCTCTCAAATAAATAAATTTTAAAAAAAAAAAAAAAGCACCAAATTTTTTTTAGAAATCATTAAAAGAGAGCTTTCCTCAGGTACTTGTAGGGTGGAATTTTCGTGCTCTTCTAGATTTTTTTCAATAAAATAGTTTCTCACTACCCCCACAAGTTTGGATACAAATAAATATTCCTAATACTTCCTTCCAGGTCTATATAAATTTCCCCCAACTTCACTTTTCTCCTCTATTGAAATCAAATGTACACCTGGTTTACACAGATGTAGCATAGTGCTAGGCAACTAGGAAGTACTCACATTCATTCAACAGATATTTATTGTAAATATATGCTAACATTGTATTAAGTATACGTGTACTAGGGAGTACAAAAATACATAAAAAATAGCCAGCACTCCTGATTTGTAATTTAAACAAATAAAATGAATACAAATGCAAATAAAATTAAACAGTAAAGAGGAGAAGGAATGGAATGGGATGGAATGAAATAAAATGCTAAAATGAAAAGAAATAGGAAAATTATTTTTCTATTTTTGGCTCCTTCTTACATAATTATCATACCTATATAACTATAAAAAACTTAAGGGCATAGTCTATCCTACCTATTTTTTGCAGTATCTTTAACACCTGCTATAGTGGAGAATATAATTTTAACTGAGTAAATAAATAGTAAGGTGTTACACAAGAGAAACAGAAAATGCTTTGAGAGCTAAAACCAACACTGTGAATAAACTACTTCAAGCATTAAAGAATCAGCTTATTGTTACTGAAATAAATTATGTAAATGTTTTGTCCAATTCTTATTTCTTGGAATCCATCGCTTATGCTTCTGAAGTGGGGACTGAGGTTTTAGAAGTGACATTCTTATTGATCTTTAGAAATGAAACTAAATCTTTCAAAAGTAGTTCAGGCTGGATTGCTCAGTTTATCCTAACAGGATGTAATTTTGTATGTAAGTATGCATGTAGTTTTCTAAATATTAAAATATTCTTTTTTAATCATATTCCTCATGGAGAAATTGTCTGAACAAAAAGCAAATGCTGAAGCAAGGCCCCAAGCTTCTAAATTGTTTTTACTGAGTGAGAGGGGATCCTGACACCTTATTACCCAGTCCTACTGGAAACTCTGGCATGCAGGAATTAGCAGCCAATGGGCTCTACAGGTCTGAAACTTGGAACAGGTTTGAAACTTGGAACAGGGTGCCAGAGGTCTGAAACCTGACTTGAAAAAAAGAAAAAAGGGGTTACATAAAACCCCCTGCTCAAACACGCACATCTGACTTCCACCCAGGAGATAGCCCTGACCTCTTTAGAAATCGCAGAGTAAGCCAAGAAATCAGCTCCGAGGATTTTGTGCTCTGCTTTGCTTCAGGGCCCCAATTTACATCCTAATGGTTCTGAGGAGTTTCGATGACCAAACCTAAGAACAAGAGGCAGAGACCTGAAGGCTCACAAGTGACCCATGCTACTCTGTGGGCACAGGCCAGTTTGTACCCCACTCTCTGAGGAATGCAAACGGTATGTTCAGGATTGAACTGCTTTCTCCTTGTCGAACATAAATTATTCATTATGTCCTCCTTTTGCACATTTGGTCCTCCATCTTCTCTGTGTTCACCCTGCTTTCGTTTTTGCAGTTTTCCTCTAAGCTATCTCAATTGCCTTGGGCTCTCCTCCCCTCAGAAACTTAAATAGGAAACCAGATTTATTAGCTAAAAAACAGAGTCAAAAATTTATTTTCAACATATCAGAGAGTAGGGGGGAAAAGCTGCTTTGTGATGTCTTTGATACTCAGCTTTTCAGAAAGCAATTGCTTAAATTACTGTTTTAAATCTTTGAACTATGTGTCCTAACTTTTTCTGATTGCTCGCTAACGTTGCACTAAAACATGAAATGTTATGGACTCATTTCTGTAAGTCAGTGCCTCCACATGAACAGCAGGGGGCAATAGCATACCAAGAATGGTGGAACCGGTCCCAGTCCCAGAAACTGTTGAATTGCTGCACTGGGTCTGTGTACAACCCCTAGATGATCTCAGCTCTCTGATGAAGTCTTTTGTTTTGTGTCCTATCTTACAATGCACTGTTCAGTCTTCTGTATGAGTTGTGACTTATTCAGACAGCATTTCGCTGTGACAGTTTAGCTTAAGAAAAAGGTGAAAGAGGAAGAAAAAGAGGAAGGAGAGAATTAAAATGCAGCCAACTGAAACACATAGACAAGGAAGAAGTAATCTTGCGTATACTTAAAGTTTGTCCCTTCTCTGTTCCCATCCACTTGAATCCTGAATACTGGTTTTCTGGATTACAGACCACTGTAATTCCCCACTTCCCTCACCCCATACCACACATCCATTTCATTCTACCACCTCTGCCATACAGTTTTCTGTTAAAACAACAGATGTCATTATAAAAAGAGAGAAAAAAAAAAACTGTTTTAAGCCAAATACTTGACTTTTGAAAAGAATTCAAAAAACTCCTATGTCATGTTCTGGCCTTTAGTCAAGCTTCCCAGTATAGAATTTTAATGTTTGTATGCTTTCTGAACATTTTTAGTCAAGATACATCTCATTGATATGTTTCAATAAAAATTTCCCCCTGTAAATTCACCCCTTCAGATAAATTGTGAAAAGCTGTAGTTGTGAAGCAATATCTGATGTGTTTGGGGATAGAAACTAAAATATTAGAGACTTTTAAAAGATTTTATTTATTTATCTGAAAGAGAGACAGTGGGAGCAGGAGGAGGGGAGGAGGAGAGGCAGAGGGAGAAGCAGACTTCCCGCTGAGCAGAGAGCCCTATGTGGGGCTCGATCCCAAGACCCCAGGACCCCAGGATCATGACCTAAGCCAAAGGCAGATGTTTATCCTACTGAGCCACCCAGGTGCCCCATAAAATATTAGAGATATTAAAATTATATTCAAGGATCATTCCCATTGCACTAGGCAGGTGTTTAGTAATCCTCAAAGTCAGCAGGGATGAAACTACTTTCATGCACAAATTGAGTTGTACCCCAAAATATAATTCCCACAAGACTGGCTTCCTCTTCTATCTAAGCTAGAACACCCAGATTTATTAACGTATTCCCATAGAGTTATTGAGTTATGACTACAGAGTCGCAGCAGTAATATTATTTTAACATCTTGCACGAAAATTCCTCTCGAAGAGGTTGTCTTGTTACCTCCCTGACTGACAGAGCCCTATCTGATCCTCTTTGATTTGTCCCCGCTGGCCCATCTCCTACTGTCCTGCATACCCCACTCTAGCTTCACCAGCATCTTTGCTGTTCTTGGAAAACATACCAGGTAGTCCAGTGCCTGGGGCCTTTGCTCCAGCTGTTCTCTCTCATCAGGATAAATCTTACCTCACTTATCCAAATGACTCATTCCTTCACCGACTTCAAGAGTTTGTGCGAAAGTAACCTTCCCAGCGAGGCCTTCCCTGACCACCTATTTAAAATAGAATATTGCCCTCACCCCTTCTCCTTTATTTTCCTCAAGAGCATTTAGCATCATCCAATATGCTATATGTTACATACATAAATAAAATATGAAATGAGATATGTGAAACCAAACACAACAACCAGTAGAGGGCTTGCCCCTGCTATTAGAAGGACAAAGAAAGTTGGCCGATTCCAAAGCAACACCCAACTCTACACTTCACTTAAAAGATGAAGACATGCCTAATACAAAATAATTCAGAAATGCTAATGAAGAAAGGATGGGCAAAGGTATACCAAGGAAATGCAAATAAAAAGAAAGAACTGCAATTTTGAAATCTAAATAACTAGAGTTCAGTCCGAAAACCATGACTGAAATAAAAAGCACCTGATAATGCTAAAGGCTACAATTCACAGTGAAAATAAAATATTTATGAAATATATGCAACAAATAACACAGTAGCTTCTTTCCTATAGCAGAAACTACAAGAGACTCAAAAAGAATAGAAATACATAAATAATAGCAAACTTTAGTACACTTCTTTTAGTCTAAGACAAAAAATGTCATTTACAATAATTGACTCTTTACATATAGACACATGTATACCTAAAATAATTACATACAGAAAAATATAAATATTCTGCATCAACAATATGATAAAAGTAAAAATCAATTTGCCCAGAGGATACAAAAATACAGATTCAAAGGGGTCCATGCCCCCCAATGTTTATAGCAGCATTATTATTATCAACAATAGCCAAACTGTGGAGAGAACGCAGATATCCATTGACTGATGAATAGATAAAGATGTGGAAAATATATATATATTACTCAGCCGTCAAAAAATGAAATCTTGCCATTTGCAACGACGTGGATGGAGCTACAGTGTATTTCTTTAAGATTTTACTTATTTATTTGACAGAGAAAGAGCAAGAGAACACAAGCGGGGGAACAGCAGAGGGAGAGGGAAAAGCAGACTCCCTGCTGAGCAGGGAGCCCAATGCGGGACTCAATCTCAGAACCCTGGGATTCTGACCTGACCTTAGGCAAACACCCAACCCACTGAGCCACCAAGGTGCCCCAAGAGCTAGAGTGTATTGTGCTAAAGTGAAATAGTAAGAAAAAGACAAATACTATATGATCTCATTCTTACGTGGAATTTAAGAAAGCAGAAGAATATATGGGAAGGGGGAAAAGAAAAAAAAACATAAACGACTCTTAACTATAGAGAACAAACTGAGAATTGATGGAGGGAGGTGGACGGGGGATGGACTAGAAGGGTGATGGGTATTAAAGAGGACACTTGTAATGAGTACTGGGTGTTGTATGTAAGTGATAAATCACTGAATTCTACTCCGGAAGCCAACATTGCACTCTATGTTCACTAACTAAAATTTAAATTAAAAAAAAAATCCATCACTATCAAAACATTAAGAAAGCCTTCCCATCTTGAAATTTTAATTTTTTCTATTAAACATAGCCCAGCTCAAAGGGAAATATCCATTGATACAGAGGATTTCTAGAAAAAAAAATAATGAAGGGGCTTCTGGGTGGCTCAGTCCTTTGGGTGTGCCTACCTTTGGCTGAGGTCATGATTTCAGGGTTCTAGGATCGAGCTCCATGTCCTGCTCCCTGCTCAGCCTGCTTCTCCCTCTCCCTCTGCACCTGCTTGTGTCCTCTCGCCTCTTTCTATCTCTTTCTCAAATAAATAAATAAAATTTATTAAAATTAAAAAAAAAATGAAAATATGGCATCAGAGTCTACAAGATAATGCTGTTTATAATAAAATTCATAGATTTAAATATTTATATCAATAAAAATGAGACAAATGAGTGAGAAATACACTCAAAAAGTTAGAAATATTTAAGTCTCATTTTGTTTTTTTTCCCAATTTGGATTTAATTTGTTTTTTAATTAAACAACCTAGATTAGAAAACAATCTGAAAAAACTAAACCTAGTTGCATCAAACTGCATTTAGCACTTTTATAATTAGCTACAATATTGGTAGTTATTTTGACACTATATATTATAGGAAAAACAAAGTAATTTTGTTAATATTATTAGGTACCATATGTTCCAGCAGAAAAGTGATGTAATACAAAATAAAATCAGTTAAGTAAAAACTTCTATAATGTTTCATTAGAATTGGAATATCGGCAAAATTTTATGATTTATTTTTATCTTTCTTTGAAAGATATATGTTTTAGATTCTGCATTGTAAAGTCTGAAAAGTAACAACAAGCTGTTCAGCCATGAACATCCTTAAGCGCATGGATTGTGGTAACCAAATACAATTTGCACTGAAAGTAATGAGGACTCCTTTGAGAAACGGCTGATCTTGGTCTAGGGCAGTAAATGCTCCAGTATGACACTGGGACTCTTACAGCATCAGAAGCAAGGAAGCTATTAAGACATTTGTGGTTGTCAAATGAACATAGGAGCCGAAGATGGGCAATTTGAGCTTTAAAATGAATAATCATTGCAATTACATAAAAATGAAAATAGAGTTTCCAGTAGAATGAATGGAAAACTCCTAGAAGCAACAGGACTTTCAATACAGTAGCAAGACGTAAAATGACATATAAAAATCAGTATCTTCATATACTTAAGCAATAAGCAATTATAGGGGAAAATAGAAGAGCTGACCTCATATACAGCAATGACCAAAAAAAAAAAAAAAAAAAGGAAAATACTGTAGGAATAAATTTAATAAGAAATGGGCAAACTCTCTATGAGGAAAACAAGTTTTCAAAGCTTTCCTAAAAGACACAAAGCTGGGATGTTAATAAAAGAAAAAGAAAAACCATACTCTTTAATAGAATTATGCAAAATCATAAATACATACCAATTTTTAAAAGTATTTTCATGGAATGTAGATTCTATCTTTATATGGAAAAATAAATAAATGAGAATATCCAAAAAAGAGGAGGGAAAAAATAGTAATAAGATAGGCCTAGCCCTACCAGATATTGGAATATATTACACAGAGTTTCTGCAATTAAAAGAGTACATTAACACAGGAATAAACTATCAGCTCAATGGAAAAAAATAGAAAATAAAGATGTAGACTCAAGTACAATGTGGAAATTTATGTATGTGGTACATCAAATCACTGGGAGAAAAGTGTTCTTTTTAAAATTAAATATTGTTTAAGAAGATAAATACTACTTTGAAAATAAATAAAATTGGATATAATATCACCTAGGTGGAATTCCAGAAAAAATTAAGAAAAATTTTTTTTCAACTTGGATCGTATAATGAAGAACCAATATGAGTATTCAAATTGAAGGAGATTCTGGTAAACCACTGGCCTGAACTTTTCAAAAATATCAACGCCAAAAAAAATAAACAAAAAAGGCTGGAGAAGTCTTCTAAATTTAAGGGATCTCAAGACACTTAATAACTAAATGCTATGTGTGATCCTTGTTAAATCTTGGATTTATGTTTTACAAACAATAGAGTAAGCAAGGTTTTAGCGGGGGTCGGGATGAACAATCCAGGAAATAAGAATATAAACTATACAGTCGATTATAATAGTGTATAATAACGTTTAGAGGATTCGGACTCTCTATGTCTTAAGAGTTTATGATCCATTTTCTGAAGACACTGCATTGTAATCCTATAAGACAGTAGTCCTCCATAGGAGTGATTTTGTTGCTCTCTCCTACACACATTTGGCAGTGGCTAGAAACATTTTTGGTTGTCACAGCTGGGGGAAGGGAGGGCTGCTGCTGGCATCTAGCTTGTAGAGGCCAAGGAGGCCACTAAACATTGTACAGAGAGCAAGACAGCTCCTCCTCCCACTTCCCCACCCCCCAACAACAACAAAAAACCATCTTGCCTAAAATATCAACAGCGCCGCGGTTGAGAAACCTCCGTAGGGGAGAATCCCTTATTCTTAGGGGGATAGCTAGATATTAAGCTGAGATCAATGAAATTGTCCTTTGAGCAGGTGAAAACACTGGTAACATTTAAGGGTGAAGGGTTATGATGTTCGCAACTAACTCTCAAACTGTTCAGCAGAAACCACTGTACATGTCCTTCCGCCCAGACTTCCCTCCTCCCTCGGGGGCCGGGAGGGTCGCCCCCCAACGCTAGCGTGGAGAGGACGGGCGGAGCCTGCGCGGTGAGAGGAGCCTGCTAGCGGCCACTGCGCAGGCGCCGGGCAGCTCGCCGCACTCCCGCTGCGTTTTTCCAAAAGTTACAGTCCAGCGGGTGGACCACCATCCAGCGCAGCTGCACACAACAGAGAAGGGAAAAGAAAACTCCCCGGGGGCTCCGTTGGCTTCTCTGAGAGTGACAGATATGCTTTTCCCACTAGAAGCCCGGAAGCCTTCTCCTTTGCAATCGGATGAGGGCTGCAGTGAGCACCACTCAGTCTTATAAAGCCCCCTGCTGGGAGGAGCCAGTTGTGTTCGGGCCCGCGGCGCCTGGCCATCCCCTTACAGGCTGGATTCTGCAGAGGTGAGTTTTTTATACTGTCTTTAGTGCATTCCCCTTCCCGTATCTGACGCGCCCGGTAAGTCAGTATTCCATCTCGTGACACCACTGACTGAAAGTGCCCCGGGCAGGCGCATTCCACACCCAGCGCCTCACCAGCAAGCGCTAATCTAGGTGATGTTTAAAATACCTTAATATTATTTAGCCTAGAGTCCCTTAATCAAGGAGTTGGCACACTTTTCCTGTGAAGAGCCACATAACAAATATTTTAGGATTGGCACACCAGGAACGGTCTCTGTCGCGTATCTGTCTTCTTTTTCAACAGTCTCTTAAAAATGTAAGAAAAAACAAAACAAAAACAAAAAAACCTTAGCTGCTGGCCATAGAAAAACATGCACTTATAATGATTAGATTGATCATTCACTTTTCCCAGCACGAGGCTAGCTAGAACTTCTTTCTGGATCTGCATCCCGTGCCAGATCCCACCAAAGTTTTGCAGTAAGGACTTAGGTTCCACAAGGGCTATAACCCACCGAGTTTACTGGATTTCACCTGCCCAGATGTGTTCTCCATCCTTTGGGTCCCTCTGCTCCTCCTCCCTGCTGGATGGCCCCTGGTGAGTTCCTGAGTCAGCAAGGATACCAAGAAACCCCTAGATGAGAAGCCAGACCCTTCTCTACTCTAAAATGCCAATTGATTCCTATCTAGGAGCAAAAGCCAAAGTTCCTACATTGTGAATAAATTAGAATAAAGGTAATACAGGAATAAGTCAGGCAATTTTGCTTTTATAGCATTTTTTCTAGTGATAAATGTAATCTATGTCCACTATGGTAATTGGGAAAATACTGGAAAATATATAGAAGAAAATAAAAATCCTCCGTAACCTGACCAAAAAAAAAAAAAAGAAAAGGGAGAAAAAACAAACTCCTAAATGTTTATGTATTCTTTAGGTCCTTTTCCCAATACGTACCATAGGACAAATTACTGAACAATTAGATTTTTAAAAATATTTCTTAAGTAACTTTTGTTGAAGTCCAAAATACAGAAAAGTGTGCAAACTATAAATGTATAGTTCAGTAAACTTTCAAAAACTAAAGCAGATATACCCTTGCAACCACCATCCAAATCAAGAAATGGACCATTCCGAGCTCCCTTCATCCCCCTGCCTAGTCAGGAGCAACTTCTGCCCCAAATAAAATCACTGCCTTATCCTCAAATACACAGATTAGTTTTGTAAGTTCTTGAATTTTAAGGAAATGAATTATCCATTAAGTTTTCTATAATATTTGGTTCTTCCCATTTATATTTTAGAGATTCATCCATGTCTTTATTGCTTATAACCAGTCTTTTTTTTCTTTTATGCTCATTATATGAATATAATAGATTTTATCCTTTATACTATTATTTTTTAAGTAACAGATTTATTGAGATATAATTCTTACAAATTCATCTATTTAAAGTATGCAATTCAGTAGATTTTTAGTACAT
>JAPYYJ010001956.1:0-13484 GCA_028533885.1 Nasua narica | reverse complement strand
AAAATGTTTGTTAAAGAATAGACACTTTGTCTAGCATGTTGTTCCACAAAGGATCATGGGTCTTGTGCAACATCAGTGTTACTGATAATTACTAATAATTAATGATAAATATGAGCAAAGCATAAGCACAATTTTAGCATCCCAATGTCTGTCTTTGAAGGGGTCTGGAACCTCTGACACAGCTTCCTAAAACTATTTTTATGCACTAGGTTGCATTTTGCTTTAGGAGTAACTGATAATATGGCCTGGAGTGTGATACAAGTTAGTTTAGGCAAAGCCATTTAGAGTTAGGGCTTCTCAGGGTTTTTTATACTTGATTAGTCATATAGACTCTTTACCAATGTAATCAATGTCCATTCCCCAGAGGGCTGTATCCCATAAATCCAAAAATTGTGGGTTAATTTTTTGAAGAAATCAAGGCAGACCAGGAATGACCTGCTAAAACCTTAGATAAGAAGTTCTGGATTTTCTTCCTGCTAGTAAATCCCAGCACACAGTTTATCGAGGTCATCCCTTCCTAGAAGTTCTGGTTTATCGAGGTCATCCCTTCCTAGAGTAAGGGGTGGGAGGTACATCTAGGAAGGGAGAGAAAGAGGGAGAAGTGATAAACCCACAGATAATTCTCTTTTTTCCCCACACATGAATTATGGCTTAGATACAGAGAATATTCACTTTTGAAACCTTACTATTTGGAGACTGGGTATATAAATAAATCCAGAAAACTATTTTCTTCGGTCCATCCTGAAATGACTTCGCTGGTGTAGGTGTTGTCTACATCGGGAGTATAGTGCACACAGCAGGAATGAACAGGAACTGTGTAAGAGAAGCATCATATCTGCTGTTTGAACGGAATTTGGTCTATTTGCTTATACTCCGGATGCCTCAGGATCTTTAGCTAAGAGATGATCATCAGTGTGTGTAATTTATTTATGGGATATTTAGATGCCTTTATTGTGTGAGATTAAAAACAATTAAAAACCTACATCCATCTGATGAATGAGAGAATGACTTGGATGGAAGGGAGCTCCATCCAAGTCATGGATGGAGCTCCTATTTTTATTTATGGGCAGATCGACTTTAGTTTCAGTTAACCTTTGTAATGGAGACAACAATAAAAGTAAGATGCTTCTCTTTCCCTTTGATTTTGGCTTTGGCATGGAAGAAGCAGTCTACACTTGGCACCTGATATTTGCACTGCCATCTGTCTGTTGGTTTTCTTGCTGTGAACAGATTCACAGACATGTGTGGGGAGGAAATCGTTATCAGAATCTTTTCTAAGAAGGTCAACTCTGTGTGGCGGCTGAATGCCCTTGGGTGGTGAGGGTTGGAGACCGAGTTGCTTTATTCAGCTTTCCTTGCTCTCTGCATTAGGATGACCTGCTCATCATAAGACCACTGTTGGTCTCCAACTTCTCTTTTCATCTTGTTAAGGTAGGATTTAAAGTAAGGACAAAAGGACAAGATCCCTGAGTAGCTACTTTCAGTGTTTGGCCTGACATTTTTCGAAGTATCACTTTCAGTAGAGCAAAGAGAGAGGATGTTTTTCTCTGCTGGATCATTGGGATCCTACTTAGTGTTGCTTGAAAAAGTGGGTCTCAGATTCTATACAAGACCTCAAGAGACCTCCAGGTTTTAACTAGTTGCCTTATCATTTCCCTAACAAAGACCTTTGCCCTTAGCAACTGGGCTCATGATAGAGCCTGACATTTTGTAGAGCACTTTAGGGTTTTATTTTTTTTTCTGTTTTTTTTTTTTTTTAATTTTTATTAACATGTAATATATTATTTGCCCCAGGGTACATGTCTGTGAATCATCAGGCTTACACATTTCACAGCATTTGCCATAGCACATTCCCTCCCCAGTGTCCACAACCCTACCTGCCCCCCCCACCTCCCAGCCACCCTCAGTTTGTTTCGTGAGTTTGGAAGTCTCTTCTGGTTTGTCTCCTTCCCCATCCTATCTTGTTTCATTTCCTCCCCCACTCCCCACGACCCCCTGCCCTGCCTCTCAAATTCTTCATATCAGAGCGATCATAGGGTAATTGTCTTTCTCTGACTGACTTACTTCGCTTAGCATAATACCCTCTAGTTCCATCGACGCCATTGCAAATGGCAAGATTTTGTTTATCTTGATGGCTGCATAGTATTCCATTGTATATATATACCACATCTTCTTTATCCATTTATCTGGTTTTTTTTTTAAGATTTTATTTATATTTATTAGAAAGAGAGAGACTGAGAATGAGAGGAGAGAAGGTCAGAGGGAGAAGCAGGCTTCCCGCAGAGCCGGGAGTCCGATATGGGACTCGATCCCGGGACTCCGGGATCATGACCCAAGCTGAAGGCAGTCGCTTAACCAACTGAGCCACCCAGGCGCCCCATTTATCTGTTGATGGACATCTAGGTTCTTTCCATAGTTTGGCTATTGTGGACATTGCTGCTATAAACATTTGGGTAAATGTGACCCTTCGGATCACTACATTTGTATCTTGAGGGTAAATACCCAGTAGGAACACTTTAGGGTTTTAAAAGCATTTTTATAAATGTTAGCACATTTTCTCCTAGAATAGTCCTCTGAAGTAGTCTGGGCAGGTATTAATCTTCAATTTATAGATGAAAAAATGGAAGCTAAGAGAGGTCATGCAACGTGCCCAGAGTCATGTCATTCTTAACAGAATGGAAGCTGGAACTCATTCCTGCAGGAACTTAACCCAAAAGTCTTACTGTTAACCATGATAATCAGATATTCCTTCGGGGGCCTTATGGATAACAGTTGAGTGATGTTGGGTGGGGAGAAAGAAAGTTGTGCTCACAGGTGATCTAAAGATATGTGAACAATTCTGTAGGGTATGGTATTGTCAATCTTGTTTCCTTCTTTCTTCCTCTATTCCCTATCAGCACTATTGGAGGCTTCCTGGGCCTCCTGGAGCCAGACATTTGTTGCTCCTGCCTTTCAACTTTGCGGGCAGCGCGAACATAAGTGATGGTTACCCAGGAGGGGCCCTTGCCTGAATAAGGTTGACTCGAGGCTGATTGCTAGTCGTGTCTGGCAGTACAGTATGTGATAGGTAGATCTAAAGTGACAAGGAAAAGTTTTCGATAGGCGAGCCCAAGATCTTCTGTTGGCTCAATGGCAGAAATCTGAGCTATATGGGATCTGAGAGTCCATGTAGTTAAGCTCTCATTTTTAAGCACTTCAGAATGTGTGGGTATTAGAGTGGTTGGTTTTCTACTCCCACAGGAATGCCTCCTAACACACACACCACGTCAGTGGCATAGTGCAGTAAATGTTTATTGTCCGTGGGGCTTGGATGAGCCATGCGTCCGCTCTGTGGCTTAGACGATATTGGCCGGCTCTTGGTTGATCTAGGCGGGCCTCAGCTGGGAAGAGCAGGGTGGCTGAGCTCTGATACAACGGTCTCTCATCTTCCAGCGGCTCGCCCAGGCAAGGTCTCTCAGGACCTAGCCTTGGAGCAGTAAACTGTGATTCTGTTGGACAAAGCAGGTAGAGAAATATACCTCACCTTTTTGGGAACAACTCCAAAGTCAAATGGCAAAATGTATGGGTCCAAGAAGTCAATCCCAGTTACCTAACCATTTAGGAACAGAAACAGGATAGAGCCAGGCCTTTTGCCCCACCCCCACACTAAATGCTTTTCACTTCATTGTCGGAGAATCTCGGTTTGTCTTAGACGTGCCCCTCACCCTGAATAAGCCCCTAGGTACCCAGGGCCTTAGGATTGCTGCCAGGCTTCCTTCTGATTCCCCAGTTGTGCCACACGTAGTCTTGTTCTCTGCCAACACTCCCCGGATCCCTGCCACAAGATGAACTCTTAATTACGCTGTTCACTGATGACGTCCGGTGGTGACTCCAGCGTGTTCACCACCAAAGAACATGGATGATTTCTTTTTGCTGTAGACTCCATGTTTGGAAATTGCCCAATGCCAGAGTTCTTAATAATTGTTTTTCCCCTTAAAAATATGAAGCATGTGCGAACTGCCAAATAGCTTCTTGTCGGCATGAGATGTTGAACTGAGCCAAAGTGAGACAGAGATAAAGACTGTCCCTGCTTCAGTTGGCTTGAACCTGAACTTCATGGCTAAATGCCCAAGGGCGGTCAGGCCTTTTGGTTTTCATTTCTACCTTTACTGATGCCAGACTAAGAGTCGTGGTGGCAAGATACACTTCAATTTTGAGCATTTTCTTCTAACTGGACCTCTCTGAAGACAGAAGATCCTTCCCTTCTCTCAGTCACTCAGTCTGGGGTTTTCTCAAATGACACATGGGAACTTGATCACTAAAAAGAGAATGATTATTCAGTCTCAGTCACCAAGGTCATTAATCTGCCTTCTGATAACAAGTTGAGGCAGAGGAAGAGGTTCATATTAGAGACTGATGTCATTTAGTTCTGGGAACAGTCTGTTTTAAAATCAAGAGAAAGGGTAGGATAAATTAAAAAGAGCACTCTCTTGGGCAGGTAATTTAGTTCATGTGTTTCTGAATTTCTGGTGATTTGAAATTCAACTTGCATAAAATATGCCAAGGGTGGTTTTAGAAGTTTTAGCGATTGCAATTTACTGCTGTACTTCATATGCACGAATTGTGTTCCAAATGCATGCAAGTTGCCTTTTATCTCCGTGTCATGGGAAAGGTCAAATATGGAGATCATTTTTCACAGCTGGAATATCTGGTTCTTTGTATGACTGTAGCCAAGTAGAGAAGTCAATGAGCTTATCAAAAATGGTTGCAAGCTGTGATTTAAACAAAAAAAAAAAAGACCTTGTTTCCATCCAATTTGGGAAAGAGGGATTTTTCAGTGTGGTGTGGCATCATGATATTTGAAGGACTTTGCATATATTACAGAATAATGCAAATACTGGCTAAAGTACCTGAGGCATTTGTGACACAGAGAGTAATCCCGGTAGGCTTTTGAAAATTGATCACTCCTTAATTAAGATACAGGACTGAGAAAAGTGCTATCTAATAGAAACTTTTTGCTTCTATGGGAATGTTTTACTTAAAAATATTTTCCCCCAAAACTTGTTTATCCATTGTATAATATATTTAAGGTTATCATATTTTAATTCAGAGAAGCAGAAATTGTGTCGTTGAAGATGAGCTAAACAAGGTACCAATATGGTGTAATGACACAGCAAAGGTGTGTCATTTTCAGTGTGTCATATACAGCTCCATGGTTGCTTCCGTATCATAGCTGTGAACATATAAACATTATCCTTTCCAAATTTACTAATATAGTTGACCCTTAAACAACAAAAGTTCTAATTGTGTAGGTCCACTTATATGCAGATTTTTTTTTTAAAGATTTATTCACTCATTTGAAAGAGAGAGAGCAAAAGAGAGCATGAGTGCATGCCCAAACAGGGGGAGGGGCAGAGGAGGGGAGGAGAGAATCCCCAAGCAGACTCCCCACCAAGTGTGGGGCCAGATGTGGGGCTCAATCCCAAGACCCCGAGATCACGACCTGAGCCTAAATCAAGAGCAAGCCACCCAACTGACTGGACCACCCAGGTGCCCCATATATGCAGATTTTTTTGATCAATACATTACCGTAAACGTATTTTCTATTCCTAATTTTCTTTTCTCTAGCTTATGTTAAGACTGTAGTATCCATTACGTATAACATACAAAATGTATTATTCAGCTGTTATCAGCCAACATAACATGAGCTGTTCAAGAGTGGGTTGTAATTACATGAGGTACATCATATCTGTTCTTTTTTCATTTAAATACAATTAATCTTTCCTCTGGGGTGATGTTCTTAAACATAGCACATCATTTCACATATTCGTTCATGAGCAGCTAGTTCCTTGTGTAATCCAAAGGCAAGGAAATATACTTGCTTTTTATAATCTTAACTGTATTTCAGATTTAACCTGATTTCTTAGGAGCATTATGTATTTCTTTTGAATGATATCAAATACATAGGAAGTGATTCCTTTTTTTTTTTTGAAGATTTTATTTATTTATTTGACAGAGAGATCACAAGTAGGCAGAGAGGCAGAGAGGCAGACAGAGAGAAGGGGGGATGCAAGCTCCCAGCTGAGCAGAGAGCCCGATGTGGGGCTTGATCCCAGGACCCTGAGATCATGACCCGAGCCGAAGGCAGAGGCTTTAACCCACTAAGCCACCCAGGCGCCCTGGAAGTGATTCCTTTTTTTTTTTTTTTTTAAATAGGCTCCATGCCCAGAGTTGGAGCCCAACGCAGTGCTCAATGCGGCGTTTGAACTCACGACCTTGAGATCCAGACCTGAACTGAGAGGTCCAGAGTCCATCACTTAACTGACTGAGCCGCCTAGGTGCCCTGGCATGAGATTACTTTTTATCTGCATCATTTACTATACGGACGTTAACATAACATGTTAATTGGACTAAATTGGAAATCATGCCAGGGTTTGAGCTTTGAGTAATTCCACGTGATCTTCTAACTTATCTCTGGCACAAAATATAGCAACATTTAAAATCACTTGCAAGATAGTCTATTATTGTTGGAGTTCTGACTGATGGGAATGCTTTGTGTCTGCACTGACAATATGGTACCTGGTAACTTTATAAGGTTATCGAGCTTATGTATATGGCTAGTACAACTGAGGAACTAAATACTCCTTAAAAAAAAAACCAACCAAAAAACAGCTTTGGAGTACCTAGGTGGTTCAGTCGGTTAAGCTTCTGCCTTGGGCTCAGATCATGATCTTGGGGTTCTGGAATTAAGCCCCGTGTCAGGCTCCCTGCTTAGCGAGGTACCTGCTTATCATCTGCCTCTGTCCCCCAGGCCCCACTCATGCGCACTTGTTCTCTCTCTCTCTCTCTCTCTCAAATAAAATCTTAAAAAAAAAAAAAAGGCTTTATTGAGGTATAACTGACATGCAAGTAAATGCCTCTTCTTAAAGCTTTCAATTTCATATGTGTTGACAAATGTATGCAACCATGAAACCATCAACATAATCAAGGCAGTGAGCATTTCCATCATCCCCAAAGTTTTCTTGTGGCCTTTTTCACTCTCTCATTTCCCTCCCTATCTGCCCCCACCTGTGACCCCAGGCATCCACAAATCTTACTGCTGTCACCATGTATTAGATCGCATTTCCTACAGACCTATATAAATGGAATCATGTGGTATGTACACTTTTTGGTCCAGCCTCTTTCATCATCATCCTGAGATCCATTCCTGTTGTGGCATGTATCAAGAGTTTATTCTATTTTATTGTTAGACAGTAGTTTAGAGTATGTATATACCACAGGTAGTTCATACATTCACCTGGACATGTAGGTTGTTTCTAGGTTGTGTTGGTGGTGGTTGGAGGGGGGTGGGGTTTATTTGGGTTTTTTGGTTATGGTTTTGTTGGTTGTTACCAATAAAGTTGCTGTGAACATACTACATGCACAAGCCTTTGTGTGGACATGTGCTTTGATTTCTCTTGAGTAAATACTTAAGCATGAAAGGGCTGGAACATAACAGTGGACCCATGTTTAGCAATTCACGAAATTGCCAAATGTTTTCCAAAGTGTTTACAACATTTTACATTCACTGAGGAATGTATAAGACTCCCAGTTTTTCCACATCCTTACCAAGACTTGATATGGTCAATCTTTTTAACCATAGCCATTCTAGTGGGAATGTAGTGGTACCACATGTGTTCTTATATTTTCCTAATGACATATTTTCATGTGAACGCTCATCAATATACAGCATACTCATGAAGTCTGCTCAAGTCTTTTGCCCATTTTTTAATTGGATTGATTGGTTTTTAAAAATTATTGTGTTTGAGAGTTCTTTGTATATTCTCCATACAAGCCCTTTATCAGATTTTTTATTTTAAAATAGGTTTCTCAGTCTTTGGTTTGACTTTTTATTCTCTTAACAGTGTCCTTTGATGAATAAAAGTACTTAATTTTGATGAAGTTTAATTTTTCAAAATTTTTTTATGACTCATCCCTTTAGTGTTCGATCTAAGAAATGTCTGCTTACCCATGACCACTAAGATTATCACCTGTGTTTTCTTCTAGAAGTTTTCTAGTTTTAGGTTTTATTTAGATCTGTAATCCATTCTGAGTTATCATTTTATATGGTGATAATTATGACTGAAGTTCATGTTTTTGCAAATGGATTTGTAATTGTTGCGATTGTATTTGTTGAAAATGCTTTCTCTACTGCATTGCCTTCCCATCTTTGCTGCGAATCAGTAGTCCATATGTCTGTGGTTCTATTTCTGGACTCTGTTCTGTCCCTTGATCTGTTTGTCTATTACTGTGCATTACGTTAATTACTTACTCCTCTGTTGTTTTTCAGCCTCGTTTCAGCTATTCTAAGTTGTTTGGATTTCAATATGAATTTTAGAATCAATTTGTCATTTTTCTATTAAAAAGAAAACCTCCTGGGATTCTGCTTGTCATTGCATTTAATTTATACTGCAAATTGGGGAGAACTGATTGCTTAACAATATTAGGACTTGAGACTTAAGAGCAAGGTATATTTCTCCATTTGTTTAGGTCTTTAATTTTTCTCAGCAATCTATAGCTTATAACATAATTTATCACATTTATCATTAAGTATTTCATAGTTTTTAATGTTATTTTAAATGGCATTTAAAAATTTCATTTCTACTATTTCTTACTAGTATTTTATAAATAAAATATATTTTAATATATTGGTCTGGTATTTTTCAGTTTCAATAAATAAATGTATATTCTATGGTTATTCTATGGTCCAACAGACCATTTTTATGAATAAAGATGGTTTACTTCTTATTTCCCAATACAGATGCCTTTTATTTTTTTTGCTTGCCTTATTACCTTAACTAGACCCTCCAGAACAATGTTAAATAGATGTGGTAAAAGTAGATGTTCTCTTCATGTTCATCACCTTAGGGAAAAAACAGTCCTCTATTAAATATAGTATTATATGTTTTTCATAAATGCCCTTTATCAAGTTAGATAATTCCCTTGTATTTCAGGTTTGCTAAGATTTTTTTCATCAGGAATGATGTTGGATTTTGTTAATGCTTTTTATACATCTATTGAGAATAGAATCTTTTTGCTTATTAATACATGAATTACAGGGGTGCCTTGGTAGCTCAGTCTGACTCTTGGTTTTAGCTCAGGTCATGATCTCATGGGTTGTGGGATTAAGCCTCCCTCTCCAGAGGCTCCTCTCTCAGTGGGGAGTTGGTTTGAAAGATTCTCTCTCTGTCCCTCCCACTACTTGTGCACTCTTCCTCCCTAAAAATAAATCTTTGAAAAAAAATATGTGAATTACATTAATTTTTCAAATATAGACCAACCATGATTTTCTGAAATAAATCCTATTTGGTCATGATGTATTATCTTTTTTATAGATTATATACTGTTTTATCTATACTATCTATTTTATAGATTATATACTGTTTGATTCATCTACTAAATTTTTTATTAGAATTTATCTTTTTCCTGATCAGTCTTGCTATCAGTTTTGTCAATCTTCTTAATCAGATTTATATTTCATCGATTTTTTTCCCATTGTTTTTATGCTTTTTACGTATTGACCTCTACAGGGATTTTTATTATTTACTTTCTTCTATTTGGGGTTTAATTGTACTTCTTTACCTACTTAGTTGAGGTGGAGGCTGAGGTCATAGATTTGACCTTTCTTATGTTTTTTTTTTTTTAAAGATTTTATTTATTTTTTTGACAGAGAGAGAGAGATCACAAGTAGGCAGAGAGGCAGGCAGAGAGAGGGGGTGGGTGGGAAGCAAGCTTCCCGCTGAGCAGAGAGCCCGACGCGGGACTCAATCCCAGGAACCCGAGACCATGACCTGAGCTGAAGGCAGAGGCTTCAACCCACCGAGCCACCCAGGCGCCCCTTATGTTGTTTTTTTTAAGACTTTATTTATTTATTTGACATAGAAAGAGTAGGAGAGGGAGAGGGTGAAGCTGACTCCCCATTGAGCAAGGAGCCCAATGTGGGACTTGATTCCAGCATCCTGGGATCATGACCCTAGCAGAAGGCAGCTGCTTAACCAATTGAGCCAGCCAGGCACCCCTTATGTTCTTTTGTAATTTAATGCTATATAATGTCCCTTAGGCACTCTAAAAGTGGTATCCCACATATTTTTACATTATATACATATATATGTGTGTGTGTGTGTATAATTTTATATGTGTAATTTCATTTCCTCTGAATACTTTCTCCTTTCTCTTTTGATTTCTTCTTTGACTCGTGGTTTATTTAGAATTACATTATTTAGTCTCCAAATACTTGGGAATTTTCCAGAGATTTTTCTGTTGTTGTTTTCTAATTCTGTTATAGTCAGATAACATACTTGGTATGAATCTTTTCTGTATGAGTCATACTTTGTACTGAATCCTTTTAAACTAATTGAAGCTAATTTTATGGCCCAGAATATAGTCTATCTTGATAAGTATTCTATATGGTTTTGTTGAGAATGTTTATTCTGCTCTTGTTGAAGTATTCTATAAATGTTAATTAGGCCAAATTTGTTATTGGTGTTGTTCAAGTCTTCTGTAGCCTTAGTGAGATACCTTTATGAAGTTAGCATTGAGTCTCTAACAGTAATTGTAGATTTGTGTATTTCTCTTTGGAGTTCTAGCAACTTTTGCTTTATGTATTTTGAAATTATGTTTAGATGTATAAACATTCACTATTGTTGGGTCTTGATGAATGTTCCCTTTTATCATTACAATATGACCAGTTTTAATCTTTGTAATAATATTCTTTGCTCTGAAATCCACTTTCTATGATATTTATATAGCATTCTACCTTTCTTTTGATTAGTTTTAGCATATCTGTTTCTGTTATTTACATTTGTCTATCTATAAAATGTGGTTCTTGTGGGCAGCATATAGTTGGATTTTGCTTTTTTATCCAATATGACATTTCTGCCTTTTAACATAATATTTAGACTATTTACATTTAATGTGGTTATTGATATGGTTAAGTTTAAGTATGATGTCTCCTGCTATTTCTTTTCTATTTGTCCCTTGTTGTCCTAGAGATTTTTTTTTGTGTGGGGGAGAAGGGATTTCTCAATATCTTTATTTCATTTTCAGTTGTGTAGCATATTTTTTTTATATTTTCTAGACTGATGTTTTTCTTTCAGTACTTTAAAGATTTATCCCACTGTTATCTTGTTTAAATAGTTTCTGATGAGAAATATGTCATCCTTATCTTAGTTTTTCAGTACATAAATGTCTTTTTTTCCAGTGGCTTCTGTTAAGATTTTCTCTTAATCACTGTGTTTGAACAGTGTAAGTTTTCTTCACATTTTTTTGTTTGTGTTTTATTGAGGTTTCTGAATCTGTGGATGTATAATTTTTCCCTATCCCTCCCCTCTCCTTCCCTTGCTCTCTCTCATCTCTGGTATTTCCTGCTGAAAACTCCAGCTGCTTTGGTCTCTCTTGTCTCACAGCTCAGGGAGTCTGCTGGTCTTCTCTTGGGTTCCCCCTCCCGACTCCCCAGCCTGGAAACTTACTCTTGGTTTTCTGATGTAAAAAAAATCAGAGTATATATTACCAATTGGGTTGTTTCAAAGAATGAGATTGTATCTACAAAGCACAGAGGTAACAGATACTCAGTAAATATAAATTTTTTTTTCATTTATATAGTATTATATATTGCATCTACTTTTCTCAAGAATAATTTTGATGAATGGCAGTTGATTCACCACTGCCAAGGCAGCCCACAGGGAAGCCTGTTTCTCCTATTCACTCTTCCGTGTGGCTCTTCTCTCACCAGCTTGTTTGTCCTACTATGGTTACCTCTATTCTTTCTTCATTCCTCAAAAACACTTCTAATCCTAAGGGGAGTATTGCTAGCAGACTTTACTAAAGATTAACAGAGAGAAATTATAGCAGACGATGAGAGAGAATTTTAAATTTAAAGTTAGTTATTTATATTTTAGACTCCTCAGACATTCTCAGCCACAGGGGAATTCTCAGGGACTGTGTGCTTACATTATTGGCCTCGACTTTGTTAGATCTTGTCTTGGGGTTTCTTCTCCCACTCCCACCTCCTGCTCTCTCTCTGTGTTTCTGTGTGTTTCTGTGGGTGTGCACGTGTGTGTGCATGCATTCCTGTCTTATGTCTGTTTCCCTTTTCTTTCTCTTTGTATCTCTTTCTTTATGTTTTTCTCTTATTTTCCCCTCCGGTCTCCTACCCTCATTCTCTATTAGTCTTTATGTCTCTATTTGTCTCCCCACGTCTCCCCTATTCTCTCTAATTTATCCAGTTGCCTACTCACTTTTTCCAAATTCCTTTTATTTTTCCATGCAGGAAACTAGCCCTCTGCCTTATCCCATCAACACTGTAGGCCTTCTTTTGAATATACATACATTCAGGATAGTGCTTTTGCTCAATAAAGATCCCAAAATTTCTCCAGATTTCCATCCTCTCTAATACAAAAAAACGTGTCATATTACAAAGTTTATGAGATCAGCTTCATAGGCAGGGTGTCCACAGTTGTGTTAAAGGGAGACATTCCCCTATTATAAAGGAAGTCTAATAGAAGCTTCCTGAATGACTTAACCTTGGTAATTGATTCAGAAACTTTTACAACCAGTGTGGGGTCTCTTTAACACAGTGGTATGCTTCTGAGCAGAGGGTCAGTGTTGATGAAATGGGTGGGAAACTTCCTGAGTTCTTACCAGTCTTTCAAACATGTCATTGTGTCAGAAACTAAGACAGGCAGTGTTGTGTTCTCTATCTCAACATCCATGTCCATTGCCTTAGTAGCATTGATGCCAGTATGTAATTATGTATTTATCTGTTGACTTGATTGCAGACTATCTTCTCTACTAAAATATTACTTCTGTGAAGCCAAAAGATCATGTCTGCTTCATCCACAATTCACTGTCTGGTCCTAAACACAATGTCTGTCCTTTTAAGCACTTGACAGAAATTTATTGTTGAATCTAGAGATTCGTCTGAGAAAGTAGATTCTTTCAGGCACAAAGTAAAGCCAAAGTGACCAAAAGGTTGTGTTTATCAGCCAGTACCAATGTTGTTAGTAAGAGAGAGAAGAAGGTGTCTTTTCCTAATAATTCTCTTTTAAGATTGTAAATATGTAGACTGGTAGTCATTGCTTCTATGAAGCACCGACTCTTCGTAAGAGAGCACTACAAAGCTTTGAGTTAACTGGAAGAAAGTGTGTTTAGACTGAGATCTTACTGTATGAGTGTTGGGGGTATGGTTGGGGGAGGAGTAGGAGAAAAAGGACAGAAGATATTGACAGGTCAACCCCCAGATCAGAGTGCCCCTGGATTCTGTACAACATTTGAATAGACAGCTGTGTAGGAGAAGGGAAGTGTGTGGGTACATATGTGCCAAGTGGGATTATCAGATCTGTTGAGAGAATTAGATCTATAAGAGAGCCCACATGAGTTTATTATATCACAAAGACCTTGTTAGTAATAATTATACTAATATAAGCAGGGAGGAATATAGACTAAAATGTTAGCAGTGTCTTAGGTGC
>JAPYYJ010001955.1:0-13484 GCA_028533885.1 Nasua narica | reverse complement strand
TGAGATACCACCTTACGCCAGTTAGAATGGCCAAAATCAACAAGACAGTAAACAACAAATGCTGGAGAGGATGTGGAGAAAGGGGAACCCTCCTCCACTGTTGGTGGGGATGCAAGTTGGTGCAGCCACTTTGGAAAACAGTATGGAGATTCCTCAGGAAATTAAATATACAGCTACCCTATGACCCTGCAATTGCACTCCAAAGAAGCTGATGTAGGACAAAGAAGGGCCACATGTACCCCAATGTTCATAGCCGCAATGGCCACAATAGCCAAACTGTGGAAAGAATCAAAATGCCCTTCAACAGACAAATGGATAAGGAAGATGTGGTCCATCTATACAATGGAATATTATGCCTCCATCAGAAAGGATGAATATCCAACTTTTGTATCAACATGGACAGGACTAGAAGAGATTATGCAGAGTGAAATAAGTCAAGCGGAGAGAGGCAATAATCTTATGGTCTCACTTACCATATGGAGTATAAAGAAAATATACTGAAAATACTCACAAAACATACAATCACAGAAAATACCATTTTCTGTGGTATCATGGAAAAGAAAATACCATGTGGAGTATAAAGAAAATCATGGAGGGCATCGTGAGAAGGAAGGGAAGGGTGAATGGGGGGATATCGGAGGGGGTGATGAACCAGGAGAGACTGTGGACTCTGAGCAACAAACTGAGGGTTTTGGAGGGGAGGGAGTGGGGGGGGTGAGCCTGGTGGTGGGTATCGAGAAGGGCACGTACTGCATGGAGCACTGGGTGTGGTTCATGAACAATCAATCTTGTAACACTGAAAAATTAAAATAAACAAATTTGGGGAGGAAAAAAAAAGCATCCACCCAAGGCTGACTTGTCATCTCACTATGTCAGTGTTTCAATTTTGTCTCTCCCAGTTTCACCAAATGTCAAAGCAGCATGTAATATTGGGCTTTCAGTCAAGGCCTTATGCTACCATGGATAAACAGAAGAAAAGAAAAGAGGAATGGATAGATGGGTGAGTGCATGGATGGAAGGAATGGAAGGAGGAAAGAAAGATGGGTGGTTGGATGCTCTGGTTGAGAGTTCTACAGAGGCTGGGGTTTGTGTTTGGCTCTTGAACCTGTCATTTGCTACCTGTGTGAGCTCAGGGGCTCACTTAACCTACCATAGCCCTCTCTCCTATCTTGGCAACACTGGATTTAGTGATACTTATCATCTAGGGTTTTCATGGGGATTAAATTAGATCTTGGTGGGTAAAGTATTTAGCCCAGTGCCAAACAATGTGTGCCCAATGAATGGCATTTATGCTTCATTTTTCTTCACTTTACTCCACAAGTGTTCCACGCTGACTTTGAAAATACACATGTTATATGCATTGCAAACTTCTTCCCAAAGCTGTGTATTTCATTTTTGTTCCCTTAATGACACATTTTGAAGAGGCATTCTTATTGTTATGATCATTTATTTTATTAATATTTTGTTTTGAAGTTACTACTTTTTATGTACTGTTTTTGAAAATGGCCCACCTTGGGGTCATGAGAATATTTCCATTTTCTTCTAAAATCTTTACCATCTTACCATTCACATTTCAGTGTATGATCTATCTGATGCTGATTTCTATGTACAAGGTGAAGTAGAGGTCAAGGTTAATTTTTTTCCTACATGGTAGACCAATAGACCCGGCATCCCTTAAGTGAAAAAACACCCTTCCCCACTGCCTTTTAGTGGCCCCTTTGTCATAAATCAGGTGGGTCTGGTTCTGGATTCTCAAATCTCTTTCACTGTTCTTGTCTATCTTTGTACTGCCTCCTCATTGTTATAAGGACACATATCCAAAAAATCCAAAGAACTCTCACAGAAAAAGGCAGAGCCAGATAAAAATGTGCTGACAAATTGAATAGGCATTCAGGTCCATTCTAATTCTTTGACTGTCATCACTGATTTAACATCCATTTCTTGAGTGCCTGCGTTATTCTGAGACAGCAAAACTAATTGCATCTATGTATGAATGTATTTACTTACTTATTGATTTTTACCTATGCTTACTTATGTTTTCTCACTTTCTTTGTTAATGGTATGTGACCAGTCAGAGAGGCAAATGTCCAGGGATTTTTAAAGTTCTGGAGCTGAGTGATGATAGAAATGCAAACAGAAGCTGTGATGAAGGCAATGGGACCAGGCGTGGCTTGGAAAGGGAAGGACACATGGGTGAGCTGATGCTGCCCCAGATAACAGGTCTTATTCCTGGTATAGGTTAGGGCAAGTCCAACTAGAATGCACAATGATTCTTATATGTGGGAACCAAATATTAAAGTAATTCCAAAAAGCTTGAGGCTATCCTCTCTTGGAAGGAATTGGACAAAGTCGAAGAAAACTGGGAAAATGGATGAAGAGTCAAGGGTGCCAATGGCTAACAGTCAGTTCTCAATCTTAATAAAAGTTTTAAGGATTACGAGTTAAGTGTAGCATTCATTGAAGACTCCTTGCATGTGTGAGGACAGGTATATTTCCTATTTCAATATTGTCATGAAAACTGCTTACTAAAGATGCTTGTGATCTTTCATCAGAAGACTTAAATATCAAGGACTCCATGTGATTGCATTTAAGCTTAGGATGGCCATTGCTTGTTTACACATGCGGCATGCAACAGCCAGAAAACGATCAAAGATAGGGAGTGGAGAGAAAGGACAGAAGTGCAATGCTTTGGTTTATTGCTCAGCTGGGGGGAATCCAAAATTTGAAAAGAGCTATTGAAATTCTTCCTCAAAGCATCCCAATTCAGAGCTAAAATGTGCCTTTTATTGTGACATATTTAGCAACTTTAACAGGAAAACTTGACTTTGATCACAAGCTTCTTGGTTTATATAAACCAAATTTCTGGCAAGATCTTGAAATAGAATCTTATGACCCTGAGAAATGGTTTCTCTCTCATGTAAGTGGAGAGAAGCCTTCCTTTTCCTTTTCAGTTTTGAATATGAGTCCCAAAGGGCTTGGGCAACACTGAATGTTCCGAGAGGTGGCAAACTGAGCCAGCTTTAAACACTCACTGTCTCTTGAGTCACAGTGGATGTGGTGGGTGTGGCTTCTGGGGTTGTTAAACTCTGCCCCATCCCCTCAGTGTGCTCAGCCAAAATAGGGCTGAATTGCAACACGGCACGTGCTATTCTTTACTTGTTCTTTAACAAAGGAGAACATTGCCAATGGTACCATGGGGGCTGGATTTTAATGTTGAACCTGTCCTTACTCAGTGTGTTGGGAAGAATTCCTCCTCTCCCAGAGCTTGTCCCCACCAAGATTTGGGCAAAGGATGTAAAAATGCCTTACAAACTGTAAAATGTAATAGCACATGGAATTTCTATTTTGTGGTGAAAATAGTTGACTTTCAGCAATTAGGTGTGCTTCTATTCAATAGGATGATGAGTTAGAATAAAATAAACCCACGGCTGTCCTTGTCTATCATTGCTTCATTTGAATATGTCTACTTGTTCATTCACTGAAAGCATTTATTAAATGCCAGTTGAGCAGCAATCACTACATTAAGTACCATGGGTGGAAAAGATAAAAGTAAAGATCAAGAGAGAAGGGTATAGTCTGCTGAATAACCATTGAGTCTATAACTTGCAAGAGTTTTATCAATAGAAATAGCTCCCCAACATATACTAAAATGTAAATGTGGTCGCATGTCCCAGACACAACTTGCATTGAATTGAGTATCTCCCCACACAGAGAATGGAACTTATCCCATGGTTTTTGGAGATACTCTGGGCAGTGACTGTCCAAGTGGGAATATCATGACATGTTGGAATGGGTCAGGAGCCAGATCAAAAGTTGTTGGAGCCCATGAAACAGTACCTTGGGCCTGTCTCTCTCTTTTTCTTTATTGCTTGCTTTTTTGCTTTCTTTCTTTCTTTTTAAGAATTTTATTTATTTGAGAGAGAGTGAGTGCACAAGCAGGGGGAAGGAGCAGAGGGAAAGGGAGAAGCAGACTCTCCGGTGAGCAGAGAACCCAATGCAGGACTTGATCCCAGGACCCTGGGATCATGACCCGAGCCAAAGGCAGACGTTTAATCAACTGAGCCACCCAGGAGCCCATGTTTCGGTTTCCTTTTTTATGCTCCACAGATTCATCTTTCTGGTAATCACATGACAGGAGGAAGATAGCTCTGCCAACGGCAACCACATTTGCTCATGGTCATGTCCTGCCACCCAAGGACACCCAGTCCCAGAATCCCAAGGGAACGACTCTGCTTGGGTCAACTGTCCTCCTTGACACTCCCAGGGCTAACTGCTCTCAGCCCTTTGGTGAGTTTACCCTCATGTGCACGCAAACTTGCACCCCCACACAACGCTCAGTGCTCTGTGTGGGATCTAGAGATCAACTGATTTGGCTTGAAGGACTGTCAGACAACATGTACCATTCTACACTTACATTTTTCACTTAATGAATCTTAGTTCCTTCCATTGTGGTGCACATGGAATAGCTGCATAGTATTCTGTAAAATCTGTTGGTTGGCCTCTTTATTCCTTTGTTGATGGTTATTTCCAAATTTTTATATTATTTACTGGGTTGCATTCACCACCCTTTGTCAATCTTTAGGTTTTTCTAGAATATATACATCTCGCAATGGGCTATCTGAATCTAAGGGTATGTGAATTTTAAAATTTAATAGATGTTACAAAATTGCTCCCCAAAATGCCTTTAGCAGTGAATGCTTCTGCCAATATGGTATGAGAGTAAATGCTTCTTATCCCCTTGCTAAATGCTAAATATTAGTAATCTTGCTAATAGTCTAGTCGAAACTCCTGTTAGGGCATCACATTGTCACTTTGCTTTGGAAGGGCTGGCTCTCAGCTTGCTGGCTGCCTCCCCCAGCCCCTGGGGCTCACAGCTCAATGTCCGGCCCTGCTCCCCAGAGGAGCAGAGCTTCTCAGCTGCCAGCCCTCATAGGGGTTTCAGCAAGCATAATTCCCTGAAAAACAATAAAATCTTCTCAGTTATGACTTTACAAAGCAGAAGTAGGGAACAGCCGAGTTTAAAAGTTTTCAAATCCTAACCTACAAATAATCCATTCAAGCATACACTTACATCATTAAAGAGGAAGTTAGGAGTAAATTCATTTTCAACTGTACCTAATATAAGGCTCCACTTCACTGCTTATATTCCTTTCACAAGACCCAAACACAGAGAAGTCACCCATCCCCCTGCCTCTTCCTGAAGTGGAAGGAGGGTCTTTCCCAGCCATGACCACAGTGGACCCTGAAGTAGGGGCTAAGTGTGGGATTCCTTCCTTTTTGTGTTTATAGGACATTGGGGAGGAGAGATGCGAAATACAGCTAGGGGGCAAGGAAGGAAGGAATTTATTATTATTTTTGTTTGTTTCCTATTCTCATTAGTTCAACTGTTAAATTTAGATTTTCAGAGAACCCATGCAGTTATATCAGGCGGTTTAAAGGTCACCGGGCTGCTGTTGCCATTACAAATTGGAAATAGTGCATGGTATTCAGTGATCAGAAGTGGTTATGATTGACACTCTGACACTTTTTGCAAAAGGGGGCCCATTGAAAGACTTTGTGACTCGAGATAGATCCCAGTGACTTTCTCACGGATTTACTGGTCTTCTTTTTTCATAAAATCACAATATTCCTGATCACTCTTAAAAATGATGTATAATATGGAAGTATTTCGTTGCGCTTTTTTCAAAGTGTAAGTTGGAAAGTGTTGGAATGAGCCTGGGAATCGGGTCCTCTGACAATCCCTGGCTTATGCACCAGGTGCCCAACCATGGACCCATCCCATAATCACCAGGATCTATTGTCTTACCTGCAAAAGGTGATAAGTCTTATTTCACAGGGTTGGTAAAGATTCAGTATATCTTTGGAGATATATAATACAATATATCTCCAAGGTGTTTGCTAGAACATCTGGCATCACAGGTGCTCAAATATCAGTGGAGAGGAATAAAACTCAAAGTGTTCTGACCTATATTCATCAATGATTCATTTATAAGTACTCTAAGGTGTGGGGAATCTTCATATTCACAAAGGCAACTTCGCTGGTGTCCACAGTGGCCACACAAATGGCATGAATGCAGTGGATCTGGGTCTTGGTGGACACCTTGTGGTCTCCCCAGAATATGATGCCACCCCCTCACCCACCACCCCACACCCAGAAGGCTGTCAGGAGACAGTTTCTTATGGCTTCTCTGGTCCTGATGAGACTGAGACTTCCTGTGTCTTCCCTCAGATGCAGTGTGGCATCAGCCCCCCAGTGATGTTCAGTAATACCATGGGCAGTTTCATTTAGTGTCATCCCATTGGGCATGGGTGATCAGGACCTGGGAGCTGTCACCCTCGGCTGCTCTCTTTTCTCTGTCTGTGTGAGTTCCCCAAACTGTCTGAATTTAAAAGTGGCCTCTAGATCTTGGCCAGCCAAGTCCATCCAGTTGTGACTTTGGTCTTGCCTTTTCTTGGGGGTTGACACAGACAAGCTTGGGACAACTTTTCTGCATATGGCGCCAGGAATCCTGTGATAAACAAGGTGGTCTCATCCCTGCCCCCAGAGGGCTCAGGTGTCTTGTCCTGGCAGTGGTGATGGCCTCATGGGGGCAGCACACAGACAGTGTGACATTGATTTCTCCTGAATACGGTGATCCTCAGGCCACCCATCCAGGCTGTCGTCCTGCCCTCATGTGCCTGGAGGCCATGCGTTGGGATTCCAGTGGGCTGATGGCTGGTGAATGCTTGTGGGCCAGTTTTCAGATGGAGCTTGAGGTGATCATCAGGGAGAAATCCCCACAGCCCCCCTCCTCCAGACTCTGTTCACATGTCCTCTACCCCAGGCTCGGGGTTGGGCTCACTGACAGTAACTTAAGGGCAGGGCGGCCCTAAGCGACTTTGTGTCAGGGTGTCCTAGGAGGGAAAGTGGCTCCAACAGCCGCTTCACTTTTTTCCCCAAAATGTTGTTTCTGTCTTATCAACAGGAACTTCCCAAGAAAGAGCATGTAGCTTAAGGTTCTGTCTTAAACTAGGCTCCACAGAAGCAGGCCTGGGAGGAGGGTTTGAGGGAAGAGGGTATGTTTGTTTGGGTGCATCTTCAGGACAGTGGGAGAGTGAGCCTGGGAAAGGAAGAGCCAACATAGCATGTGATGAGCAGGTTTGCATCATGGGTGCTGTGGCTCAGTTCGTGCCTGCTGTAGGAGATAATGTGGGGTGCACAGCACAGTGGCCTGATGCCTGCTCCCACACCTGAAGGAGTTGGGGTATCCACTAAGACTGGGGTTTCCAAGTCCTGTCTCTTATTGCCCAAGGCCGCTCTTGGGGGCATTGCTCCCTACACTTCCAGCCCACGCCCAGGGTGGGGCACAGAAAGGAGGCATGCAGGTCCTTACAGAGGGATGCCACGGGTGCATGCTGGAACAGCGAGAGGGGTAGGAGACGTGGGCAGGTAGCCAACAGCACCAGTTTCCAGCTTCTGACTCCTACAAGGGTTTGCCCCTCTTGGAGCCAGCTCAAAGCAAACTCAGATTGACACAATCAGCCTGGAAAACTCCAAGGGCCCAAATGCCAGTTTGGAGCCAATGTTGCATTCGGGAACCCGGCATGGCTTCTCAGAATTAGGGCTTGTCAAGAGCAACTATAAATACAGTGTCTTATTTCAAAGAGGGTCCAGTTTCCTATGAACTGTTTATTGAAAAAACATGTGTGGGGAGAAAATGTTGGACAGTGGCATGAGACTTCAGATCTATACACGGAGAGAGGCAGGTTCTGTCTCAGAGCAACGTTTGTGGAGTGTCCCAGTTGTTGTCTTTGCAAATCTGCCTTCAATTTTTAAGTATCACCAGGCAGCATGAAAAATCCAACTGCCTGGATTTGATTTATGGAAGGGATGGAGAGAGAGGTTGGCTCAATCGATCACTTAACGGGGGCTGTTACATGCCTCGTTGGAACAGCTCTGTGCAGAACTTGGATCCAGGGCAGAGAAAGGCAATTCAAAATAGTCTGGATGCCCTGTGCAGCTCTGTGGCTCAATTCGCCCTTGCAGAAAAGACCAATAATTCCTTCCATGTGTATGCCATCATATGGTCTACTGAGTACCTCGGACATCATTGACCTGGGTCCTCTCCATAGGCAAGGGGTCTGAGTTACTTTATTCCCATCTCATGGAATAGGCATGGAAGAGGCAAGCAGGTCAGAGCAGGATAGGACCTGCCTACTTGGCCCAGAAGAAGAAACTGGGCCCAAACTGTCTCTTGATTGTCAGCAACCAGACACTCTACGGTGTGTAATCTGTGCCAAGTAACCGTCTGAATGACTGTTGGGCTGGATTGTTGTTCAGTCTGGGTCTTTTTACCACAGGAAGATCATGGGTTGGCATTGGCAGAGGAACCCAACATGTGGCAGGAGGTTCCCTTTGAAAGCTCATCAGGTGCACGTTCAGGGTTTGTTTGGATGTTTTCACACATTAATTTAATCAGGTGGCCAAGTGTTTCGGGGAAGCTGCTTCCCTATCTGATGGACTTGTCTCCACTGGTCTGCTAGCCACATTCCATTAATGAACTGGCCGCTGGGCTCATGTAGCTCAGTGACAGGCTGCCCAGAGGTGTGCACATTGCAGGGAGGCACTGAAGAGAAAACCTCTTCAAGAGCCAGCTGAATGATTTTCTAGTCCTGGGATGTCTGGCACAGTGGAAGGTACGAGCACAGCCATGTTCCTTCTGGAGAGGGAGACAGGCTTCCTGGCATAATGGTCTGCCTGTAGACATACACCTGCACTATTTATCCCTAGTCTACTTCCCTAGTAGTAGTGGAATGGAGAAGGAACACAAAAACCCTGGAGAGAGGAATAGTCGCTAGACACGAGTATTGTTGCTACATCAAGAAAGTCAAATAAGACAATGAGACTCCAAAATTGCCCTTGGTGATTTCAATGCTTGCAGCAATTCCTCAGAATGCAGAGACATGCTATTTCAGGAGTACTGTGGACATGAGAAGCTGCTTCTGTTTTGGGGTTCTGCTGCTGAATATTTAAGTTTTTTTTTCTTAATTATTAAGGATATCTTAGGAAATCTTCCAGTGGAAATCAGGCAAAAATAGATCCAATTGCTCTGTGCCTTACTATAAATGCCCACAAGTCCTTTCTTACCTAAGAATCTCACTTGCTTAGTGAGGGAGGTGGAATAGGTTTAAATAATCATTCTTATGTGAACAAATGGTTAACTCACCCTTAGGGCTGCCAATAGGTGTGAGCTACCAAGCTAGGGTTTAATTAAGTCCAGTCCTCTGAACTTTAACTCCAGGGCCATTTTGGTGCTTAAAACTTTGCTTAATCTCTCTCTGTCCTGAGTGAGCATTAGGGGCTTTTGAGGCGATGAGATTTTGTAAAAGAGAACTAGTTTTTGTGTAGTTTTGCATAAATCCCCATCAGTTTCCATAGCTATAGAGGTGCCTCTTGGGAACTGTGGACTCAAAGTTCTCCATCTCCCTTCCTCCAAGGTGAGGCCTCCAGTGTAGAGCTCTACTGACCCTCTGCTAAGGAAGCCAGGGAAGGAGGTAGGGTGCAGGCACTGCCTGTGGTGTGAAAAGCAAATGAGCTTCTCCTGTATCTCCATCCACACCAGATTCCAGTCTCATATTCTGTGACGCTTGTAATGGCAGGATGAGTGTAGGGTCAAGATATCTGGGTCTCAGGTAAATTCCTGTCCTCAGCTCTGTGATTCTGTGGGGGGTCCCTCTGCTCCAGATGGACCACAGCACACTGTCTGGTGGTCCCCACACCTCCTGGCACCTGCCTGTGGTTAGGAGTTATTCCTACTCCCAGTGCCTCAACACTCTAGTGTGGTGTATCTTGTAGAATAGACACATACTGATTACCACCGAAAGGAATAGAACTCCTTCATCCCAAACCACAGTGCACATGGTTGACAACTTCCAAGTAGGGGACACCCAGTGATGACCTGAGCTGAGCTCCTGGCCCAGTGGGCTCCCACAGTGATTTTTTAGTGAATGGCAGAATCTGTGCCCTTCCGATGGTCCAGTCTTCTGACTCTGGGCCAACTCGAAGAGGCTGAGAACCTGCAGTACTGGCTTGGCTGCACCCAGGATGTTGTGGTTGTAACAGGGAAATCCACAGTTTTCTCACCAAACCTTAAACAACACTCCCCTGTGCCCATCCTTTAATTCTTTGGCATTAGAACAAACTCATTTTTACAGTTAGTGAAGGGTAGATCTTTGAGGGGAGAAAGAATTGACAATGGTCAACCCAACGGCTCTCAAGCTTGAGTGACTATCGGAGTCCTCTCAAGGCTTGTCTGCACACAAGCTGTTGGGCACCACCTAAGGGAGTTCTGGAACCACCACGGACTCTCACTTCTGGCAACTTCTCAGATGCTGATGTGGCTGTTATAAGCACCACACCTGAGGGCTGCTGGAGTAAATCCAGAGCAGCAGGATACCTCAAAGCTTCAACCAGTCCTTCCCCAAAGCAGCAAAGGACTTCTTGGAGAGAACCAGCTCCTAAGGATATCTTAGATATGAAAATTTTTAATATTAACATGGGTGAGAGTCTAGAATTAATAAACAATTTTTATGCTTCCACAGGCACAAAAGTGAAGCAGGTACTTGGGACACTGCAGGGTCAGCAACAGAAGTAAGACACATTCTCCTGTTGAAGTCCTATCCCCCCAAAAACAGAAAGAATGAAGACAGGAAAGCTATAACACAGTTAGCAATGAAGGTGAGTCTTGGGATTTTTCTTTAATTCTAAGTTTTGTGTTTCTAGAAACATCTGATCAAATAACATCTTTCATAACCAAATGGAATTTTGACTTATCTGCATTATCGTGGTCATCAGGCCAACCCACAGTAAGATGAGTCTTGGCTTTCCCATTTTTGGAAACTGCCAGAAATGCTATTTGGATTAATTTCTATTTGGGAGTTGGCTAAAACTGGCCACATTCTCTCATACTTCAGGATAAACATCATAGCATTGTCATATAAATTTATATTCCCCCAATTAAGTTAAAATAGGCCTTTTTGGGGAGGCAAAAGCCTTCTTTTTTTTTGCAGATTACTCCTCAAATATGTTCAGACACAAAATTCAACTTTTCTTCTTTCATATTCAATGTCAATCAAAGTAAATTTCTACATTTTTGGAATTATATTGTTATATTGTGTTCTTCAGTTATAAATAAAATCCAATTAACATTTCTTTATGGAAATCTCAATACCATATATAGGCTAAAGAAAAGAAGATTTAAAAGAACTTTTTAATACTTTGTAAGAAGTAACAGAAATTAACTTTTTTAAAGATTTTATTTATTTATTTGAGAGAGAGAGAAAGAGAGAGCACACACCAGCAGAGGGGAGAAACAGAGGAAGAGGGAGAAGTGGACTTCCTACTGAGCAAGGAGCCTGATGTAGGGCTTGATCCCAGGACCTGGAGATTATGACCTGAGTTGAAGGCAGACACAACCACCTGAGCCACCAGGTCCCCCAGAAATCAACTTTTCAAAGCACAGTCAATCATGACTTTGGAGTGCATCTGTAATATTTTCCCCTAACAGAGTACATTCCAATGCAAACATAAGTATTTCTCATTCTCCACAATAGATTGACCCTCAAAAACTCTATGCAGTATCTATAAAGTAAATTATCATACATTTGAAATAGAAGATGAGAATGGAAGCAAAATCTGGAAAAGAAAATCACATTAATTGCTGACCTTAAAACTATTTTATGAATTAAAAAGTGTTTTAAATTCTGGCCTTTTTGATTCAAGCCCCTGAACTTTTGTGTTTTCAAAAACAACTAAACTAGAACTCTATATAGCTAAAATAACTTTCTGATCAGGCTCTTAATTTTGTTCAGGTATCTGCTCTTTTTGTACATGACCCAGAGGTGATGACAACTCTGTCCTCCTCAGAGGGATGCATGGATCTTCCATGCTGTGGATGGCAGCAGACTGGTGCCTTGGTCATGACGGGGTTAGGGAGCCCAGTCTGACCAACAAATCATAGAGAGATGATTTCTGGAGCTCTGAGAAAAGTTTTCCTCATTTTTAAGGAGTCACATGAAGGCATGGTCCTTTTGTATTTCTGGACACTGGATGTTAAAAGTCTGGGTTTAGGGGCGCCTGGGTGGCTCAGTGGGTTAAAGCCTCTGCCTTCGGCTCGGGTCATGATCTCAGATCCTGGGATCGAGCCCCGCATCGGGCTTTCTGCTCAGCAGGGAGCCTGCTTCCTCCTCTCTCTCTGTCTGCCTCTCTACCTACTTGCGATCTCTCTCTCTGTCAAATAAATAAATAAATAAAATCTTTTAAAAAAAAGTCTGGGTTTAATATCCAGAATTCTGGAACCCATCTTGCAACCACAGGGGGAACCTGTTGGGGGCAATTCCAGCCCACAGAAGATAACAGCAGAGCAGAGGCAGGAAAGAATGTGGGTCCTTAACACCATTGCTAGCTGTTGAGTTGACCAGCCTGGAACCCTGCCAGTCCTCAAGTTACTCTTATTTGATGTAAGAAACTCTTGTATTGGCTGTGCCTAGTGAAGACATCCTAGATGATACAAATGAAATTCGAAAAGCAGAGATTTCATGGAAACATCTGTTCTTGTCCATTTTCATTGCACACCTTTAAATACATTCTGTGTTGAATCATTTTTAAAGATTTTATTTATTTATCTGATATAGAAAGAGATAGCAATAGCTTGATGGGGAGGGGAGAGGGAAAAGCAGACTCCCCACTGAGCAGGGAGCCCGATGCCAGACTCAATGCTAGGACCCTGGGATCATGACCTGAGCTGAAGGCCGACACTTAACCTACTGAGCCACCCAGGTGTCCCTGTGTTGAATCATTTTTAAGAAGGTCTACTCTATTGTTAAAATTTGCCTCTTAACTATGAGTTTTCCTAGGTTGAAAGATATTTTTGTATCAGATTTTCAAAAAATGGCTCATATTTGTATTTGCTCAACTGGCTAGTCAACTTTTCTTTGCAATTTATTTAACTTTTCCCTTAGTGTTCTTTAAAGTACGAAGGGAAGGGCGGTAAAAAAATAAGTAAATTCATTATTTATTCTTACATATGACTGGGTTATTTGTGGCAATTGAGGTAACGTTTGTGCTACAAACATTTTTAAAACTTGTGAATTAATCTTCCTATCACCCTGCCAGAACAATTTCCTGGATTTGAACCCAGGGGCCTGACTTTTCTTAAACCAGAAACATGTCTCATTTTCTTCCTCCTGCTCCCTACATCTATTTTCTTCCTGTTCACCCAGTACATGATGTATATATTTCCTTTTTCACAGATTGCTCACTTCTTATCAACCCTATTGCAAGTCAGCACAGGGTAAGCAACCCTCTAGGGATATGGAAAAGGCAATCCTAGGGTCTGATTCTTGTGTGACTATCACAGTTTTCAAGTCTTTTGTCTTATTTTTAAACCACATGTTCCAGAGTCTGTTTAGCTTGGTTTCTGTTTAGAAACTGTGGTCATGGTACA
>JAPYYJ010001954.1:0-13484 GCA_028533885.1 Nasua narica | reverse complement strand
CACAGGTGGAAATTCCAGAGACCCTTGGGCACCGAGAGGTCCCTGTGTCATCGTGACCTCAGGAGAAGGGGCTGGGGGTCTGGGACGTCAGAGGGAAGGGACGCGATGCCCAGAAGGGTGAGAAAGTCAGTGTTTGGTTCACAAACGTCTGCGACCTTGGGAACGTGGTGGGACCCGGAGGACTGGGATCCCACAGGCTCTGCTCGGTCCCCACCTGTCCCCGGACCTGGTTCCCATCACAGTGTGGTCCCCACACCGGCTGCGCCCCTTCTGGGGCAGGTTCTCTGTGGGAATTCCTCTCAGGCGGTTGAGGGGAGGGAAAGAGCTGGTCCTGGGCTGCTGGGTCGTCTTCCCGCCCAAGTGACCCGTCCTGGGGCCGCCTGCCAGGGGTCCCTACAGTAGAAACTCTGGAGAGGCAGAGAAAATAGGAGGGTGGTTCAAAGTCCCTGCCCTACAGGCGTCCGACGCAGACGGCTCCAGGCGCGGGAACCTCCGCAGTCTGGTGGTCCCGGGGCCCGAGGCTGTGGTCGCACAGAGGCACGTCACCAGTTCATCCTGTGACATTGGTGGGAGCCTGAAACTAAGGTCGGATCGTGACACCATAGTAGGAAAAACAGTGGACCATTTTCACTAGGAATGCACGTGCAAAAATCCTGAATCGAACGATAGCTAATTACATCCTAAGGAAGATCACCGGCCTCACAACCAGGTAGGGTCTCCCTGGGAATGCAAGGACGGCCTAATGACATACTTACCAAAAGCTGAAGAAGAAAAACATTTCATCATCTTCAGGAGGACCTGACAGATCGAAGAGCAGGAATAATCACCGTTTTAGAAGCAGGAATAATTCGGTAAAGCATACGTGACCTAAAACACACGCACCCGCCAACAACAAGCTTAGGATGGCGGGAGGGGGAACCAGAGCGCCCGAGACCTCTGTTCACTTATATCCGCCGCTCGGCACAGGGAGCCCCGCTCGGAGCCCCTGCCCCCGGCCCTTGGTCTGCAGGACTCTGGTGGATGCAGGGCCCCAGCCTGCCGCCGGGCTGCGGCAGGGACCCCGGGGTTTCCACGTCCTGCCAGGCTCAGTGCCGGGCTTCCTCCCCGAACCCCGAGCCATCCGGCTGTGGCGCTGCCCTCAGCTCCTGCCTGGTTTCCAGGCTAGCCCGCGGGCCTTTCCAGCAATTCTGCGCGCTCCAGTCTTCCTCCCCCACGTTCCTGTCCCACGTGCATCAGCCGGGGCTGCTTTCCGCTTCTGGCAACTAGGAAGCCTTCCTGGTCACAGGTGTTCATCGGAAACCCACGGGCACATCCCGCGTAACTGTGGCGTACCAGCGCGTCCCCCGTGTCACAGACGAGCCCGCCACCAGCGCCACCCCCGGGGAGGAGGGCGACCCGATCCAACAGGAAGCGCAATGACACTTAAAAAAAATTTTTTTTAAGATTTTTATTTATTTATTTGAGACAGAGAGAGAGGGAGAGAGCACAAGCAGGGGAGGGACAGAGGGAGAGGGAGAAGCAGACTCCCCACCGAGGAGGGAGCCCGACACAGGGCTCGATCCCGGGCCCCTGCGATCACGAGCCGAGAGCAGACGCTTCACTGACTGAGCACCCCAGGTGCCCAGGGGCAGAGGTTTTGTCTTTTCAGCTCATGGTGGATGTTGAACCAGGCCTGACATTAGGTAGGTGTTCAGTTCATATTTGCCAATGTCATCAACGTATTGACCAAGAATAATAAAATTGAAGACAATAAATGGAGAAAACCTGGACAAATACAAATTCAATAAAATGTGTGCTATAAGGTAAGCTTATAAAACTCAGGGTCTTCCCCAAATGCTAGCGGTAACTAGTCGGAAAGTGGAGAACTCCTCGCTCATAAGAGCACAAGAACAACACACCGGGGTTAAGAACAATAAGACTCGTGCAAGACCCCGGGACAGGTGTGAGCTTTGCAGGAAGGCAGGAGAAGACGAGGTTCGTGATCGCAAAGACAAGACGGACGGGAGCTCCGGGTGGGCTGAGAGCCCGAGGCCTCGCCGTGGATCCGGAGAGACCTGTGACCCCACCCGTGACCCACCCGAGCCCCCCGGCGCCCCGAGCACACAGACAGCACCGCCGCATGTGTTACTGACAGCGAATCTGTACACGAGTGACTCGGACAGGAAGAAGACGTGTGGGTTCCGTGGGAGCGGCGAAGGACCAGCACTGGGAACGGGTAATTGGTTCTAGGGAAACTGGGGGCCTGCAAACGTCCCAGGGGTCCGCAGCCCACCCGGCGCCTCACAGAGAACCCCCTGGACGTGGGGGGGTGCCACGGAATCCAGGTGACGTGATGAACGCCCCTCCCCGGCTCCCCCAGATCCAGCAGCCCCCCACGGCCCCCCACCTGCTTGGTCACCCATCACTCCCTGCAGGGTTCCCAACTGACCACCTTCCACATGGCCGGGAGCGCATCAGAGGGGACCCCACGGTGCCTGCTTTCATTCTGAGCTCCTCTGTCCTCGCTGTGGCTGGGGCCTCCGTGGCGGTCACGGCTCCCCCCGCTGGACACTGCCTCTGGCCTCGCCCCACCAGAGGGATGCGCACCCCCTCGCCAGGCCCCCGGAGCTCCGGCGGGTGGTGGCCTAGTGGGGTCACCCGGGACGGCAGGCAGGGGGCTGGAGGGAATGCCTCTGAGTGGGCAGCGTGCCATGGGGGACGTCAGGGGACAGAGGCTCAGCATTCCTGGAGCCTGCAAAGATCCCAAAGGAGCATCCTGAGGACTGTCCCCCCACCGCCGAGCTGCAGCCCCTCCCCTGTCCACACTCTGGAGCCGGTTCTCAGGGCTACACTGGGCACAATATTCTGGAGGCCCAGGGGTGTTCTGTAAGCTCTGGAAGGGACTAGAAAAGCCTTGGCCATGGTCTCCCCAGGGGAATGCAAGGCATGTGTTTCCCATGTGTTTCCCTGGAGACCTGGGGCGGTCCTGACCCCCCTCCCCCGCCGCTGACCCAAAGACAGAATATGCCGGCCCCAGAGGAGGGCCAGTCGCTGATTCCTGGACCCTCGAGAAAACGCCGTGCTGTGGAATGAGCCACGGCGCCGACCGTGCTGTTCTGTGTCCCTTCCTCTTCCAGGAGAACATGGACTTTTCCACGAGCTCCCAGGGAGGCCTCTACTGGGCCGCGCTATTTTTGGACATCAGGGTGACAAAAGGGTTAGAGCTGTAAACAAGCAGTCATCACTCCGTGTCCCTGGCGGTTAGGAAGCTGGGCTTTCCAAGGGACAGTGTTTTGTGACGAGAGCCTGGCCGGCCTCGCCTGGAATGTGCACAACAGGAAGGCGTTCCCGAGCGGAGGGCCGTTCCCACCGGAGGCTCCACCGGTCCCCGGGGCCGGCCTCCCGAGGGCTGGCCCGTTTCCATGCCTCCGGCCCGTGAAGCAATAGGTCAGCAGCTCCTCCGAGAAGGCTGCGGACGGCTCCGTGTGCACTCGCAAACACGGTCACGTGCGGGCCACAGAGGAAGGTCACAGAAGCACGTACGTGGCCGGCAGGCCCCTCCGAGGCTCAGGCAGTGGCTTCGGCTCCCGGAGCTCAGCTGCTGTGCCCGCCGCAGGGGCCCCTGGGGAAGAGGCTACGCAGCTGCCATCCTGGGAGGGACGGGGCTGGCTCCGGGAGGGTCTGAACGCGCCCAGGCCGCCCTGGGCTGAAGGCTGCAGCTCGCCAGGGGTCTCTCTGCAGCTGGGGGTGAGAGAGACCCCCGCCCGGGGTCAGCCCGCCACGCGGAGAGGCAATCAATGCATCATCCTGTAGGGGGGCAGGGCCGCAGGGAGTCCTGCCCACGGGCAGTGGGGGGAGGTAGAGGCCCCCAGTCTGCTCGGAGGACCCGGACAGGTGCAGCGATGATGGCTCCAGTGAACGTCGCATCGCTCAGACAGGGTCGGTGATGAGCCTCGGGGCTGGGGTAGTGCTGCTCTAAGGGGGCGTCGGGCTCGGCCCCTTCACGGAAGCCCCTCGGCCACAGCCGGGGTGGCAGAGTCCTGACCTCTAAGCACTGAGACGTTTCCCCCAGCGCTTCGGGCCTGCTCAGCTCTGTCCCCACGTCCGGAACAGTGGGGCTCTCTCTGGGATGGCCTGGAGGGGTCACGGTGGGAGTCCGAGGGAAACCCCTGACGGCCCGACAGAGGAGGAGGGACCAGCCAACGCTGCTAGAGGCGAGGTGGGCGCGCTCTTTGTGGAGTGCATGCTGCCGAGAAGGAGCCCGCCCAGCTGCGGCGGGGGAGGCGAGGAGGCTTCGCTCCAGGGGCTGGAGGCCAGGGAGTGATGGAGCAGGTTCCCTGAGGGCACGGGCGGGGCCCGCCGGCCTTGTGGACTGGAAACTGGGCGGGGAAGGGTGAGAGGGTGGGAGCCCAGTGCCCTAGGCGAAGCTGGGCTGCACAGGCCGGGGGCCCAGGATTCCTGCCAGGGTCGAGCCCTAGAGCTGGAAGCCAGCACCGCCCTCGGAAGGATGCTAACCAGCCGCCAGGGGCTTGCGTGCCGGGACTGGGGTGGGTGGGGCTGGTTGGAAAGAGCTGGGAGCCCACGGGAGCCGAGGGCCACCTGCCCGGCAGCCCCGAGCCTGGTGTCAGTCCCTGCTGAGAGTGAGCCCTGGGCGTGGACAACCCCAGGACTCACTCCCGGGCCAGCTCTCAGCCGCGCCTCACCCTGCACGCCCCGGCCACAAGCCCGCCTGAGGTTAACCCCCGGGGTCCTTCTCTCTTGCTCACCCCCTGGCTCTGGAAGTGACTGGCTGGGGTTGGACACCCGAGTCCCCTCTCCATGTGCACCTCCCCAGTCAAGAGTTTCATTTTTCCTTCTTTGATTTTCCTCCCTTCACGTCCTTGACCACCTTGAACCCACTGCAGAGGCCTTCCTCTACCAGCAGCTCCCAGCGTCCAGGGAGGAAAGCGGCCGCCCGGCCCCCACTCAGGGCTGTGTGAGTACCGCCCACGGCACTGTCCACAGACACACTGGCCCATCCACGGCCACACCGTTCACGCCACACTGCCGATGGCCCCACTGTCCACACTGTCCCGTCCGAGGACACACTGTCCACAGCCTCCTTGCTGGCGCCCTCCTCACCACCCCTCCCGGGGCCGAGATGGAGTCAGGGTGCCCCTTGGTGTCTCTCCACATCCACGGCCATTGTCACTCCCTAACGTTATCCCTCCCGGGAGAGAAGGGGAGAGACGGGTGGGCTTCCCCTCCAGTGTGAGAAAGCTGCTCAGTTTCCACCCTTTCTTCCTGATGGCTTGCCTCCTCCGGACCTCCCTGGCCCAGCCTCCGCAGTTTCCCACCCCGGCCATCCCATCTGTGCATGGCACCCGATCTCCTACGGAGCCCCCTTTAGGTCTGTGCTCATCCTTGGGGAGGGAGCTGGCCGCTGGCCCACGGAGCTCGCGGAAGTGTGTCCTCTGACTCTCCCACCCAGGGGCCCATCGGTTCCCTTGGACGCTCTCCTTGGGCCTCGCGGGAAGTGCAGCGGACCAAGCAGGCGGCTGGGCAGCTCGCCTGCCTGGAGGCTCCATCTGGCCTTGGGCTCCAGCCCCTCTGGCTGCCCCGGGCAGACACTGGTTGGAGGGTTGCCTTAAGGGGCCCCATTGTCTCTCCCATAGGACAGCTCCAAAAATAGAACTTCTGCCTGAGGCTCCGATAAAGAGGAAACAGAGAGAGAGAAGGGCATTCCTAGGCCTCCCCACTGTTCCCATCAGTCCCCTACAGATAATGGTAACCCTAACACCTCCCTCAGAGACTGGAAGGTCCCTTGCTGGGAACACAGGGGACAGCCCTGTGGAGGGCCCCAGGGGGACGCAGGGGACAGCAGCATGGAGGGCCCAAGGGGGACAGCAGCGTGGAGGGCCCCAGGGGGACGCGGGGGACAGCAGCATGGAGGGCCCCAGGGGCACGAGGGGTATGCCGTCCCGAGTCCCTCACAGGCCAGAGGACAGGCCCGTCCTGCACAACAGGTCCTGCCTCTGGGTGGTCTGCGTCCCAGCTTTTTAAAAGGGTAAGTGTGCCCCAGGTCCCCTGCGTGGCCTTCTGGAGGCGGCACCGGCTCCTGACCCACCTCCCTGCGTGCTCACGTCCTGTAAGGCATCAGGTTCCCGGGAGATGCGGGGCGGCTTCCTTTGTGTTTCCGACGTCTGAGCTCAGCCGCAGGAGGGAGGCCAAGACGTCTGGGGCGCGGTCCCTGCCGTGACCCCGTGTGCTGCTGTGTGTCTAGTAACGGGGACCCACTTGCCCGTGTCGCTTGTCTCCATGTGATGTCCTGCAGGAAGTCGCCCCCGGAGGATCCCGGCGACAAGAGCATGGCCTGAGGGTCCGCCCACCTCCTCCCCTAGCCCAGCCCTCCTCCCGGTGGGTAACCAGCCTCTAATGCGCTGTAGGTGCTTGGTGGAGGGTCCTTCCCTAAAGAACCGCCCCCGCAGGGCTGTTTCCTCCCCTCTGAGCACTGGGCTCCACTGGCTCGCGGCCGCCCCCTGCTGCCCAGGACGGGAAACGTGGCCGTGCCCGAAGGGCAGCCAGGGGCCAGGATGCAGGCGGCTTTATTCCCAGACACCCTGAGGGGAAGGATCCTGGGTGGCCCCAGCAGGCGGCCAGAGGGACGCACACAGCACGATGACGCCAGCGGGAGGTAGGGGCACGTCCGGGGGCCGACAACGTAGCCCGCCCTGCCGTCCACTCCCACCAACTTCAGGCGGGCTGTAGGGCAGGGCTGGCGAGAAGGGCACTGGGAACGCTGCAGGGATGGCCACACTCTGTGTCCTGGGTGGGGGGCCGTCAGCACCACACGGAAGGACCCCACTGGCCAAAGTGACCCCGCCGGACACTGGATCTTCTCTTTATCGCTCCTTCCCAGAACGGAGCTGGAAACGCATCCGGAAGCCGGGGCGTGACGAGCACGGGTGCCGGGCCCGCGGCTGACCTGGAAATGCCCCGCGGAGTAAGGTGCGCGGGGGACGGCGGCTCGTGAGAAAGCCAACACCGCGACGTGCCCATCCCAGAAGCTAGACGCAGTGTGAGTGTGGCCACGCGCGAGTCTTCCAGCTTTCCTAGACGTTTGGAAATTTCCATAATGAAATGTTGGGGGAGAAGGAAAACACAGACTTTCTTTAAGAACTGAACTTTGCTGTAAAGGGCAAGACGGGCGGTGTCTCTCTGGCGCGGGGACCCGAAGACGCCGTCCCGCCGCCTGGCGAGCGCGCAGAACCAGCAGAGCTTCCTGGGGACAGCGCGGCAGGGCGCGTGCGGGGGTCGCTTGCGGGGCAAGGAGCCTGCCGCACCCGTGGTGCCGTGGGGGCCCCCGGCTGACCTTATGAACACTTTCCCCGACAAACCCTGCCCTTTGGGGGCCTGGGCGTGTGTGTTTGCTGGCCCGCCCGGCCCCCCCGTCTGCTCTGAGGGTTCGTGTCCTTCCGAGGCACCCAGCTGGCTGGTGGGCGGCTCCGGAGGAGGAAGCTTCAGGAGGAAAGCAGGCCCTGGGGGGACTGTGTACGCAGACAGACGAGGGCTCCCGGGGAAGACAGACAGACACAGCTTCCGGGACATAAGAAAAGTCGCTTCAGGCCCCCGGCCATCCCGCGGGAGCAGAGAAGGACGAGCAGCCCCCTCAGGCAGCAGAGAACCTCGTCACACGAGGGACCGTGGGTCAGGGGCCCGCCCCCCCCGGGCTGGTTCCGAAGGGAAGTGGGACCCGGGACGAGCTCTGCAGATCCGAGGCCGTGTGAGCCCTCAGCCCCGGGACGGGCCCGAGCCAGAGCACCGACGGTGCCGACCCCGCCGGCCTTGCGACCGGGCCCTGCGCTCGGTCCCCTTCAGGTGCCCTCTGCCGGATTCCGTGCCGAGAGCTGTCTGCGCGAGGCCCTGGGGGACTTTCTGCCCCCTTGGCTGACCCCCCTCCCCCCTCCCCCCAGGGTGGTGGTCTCTTTGGGAAGGCGCCCTGTGCTCTCCTTCCTTTTTCTGTTCCCTGGCTTGCTGGGGTCCCCTGGCGCGGCGCCCCCCACAGGGACCCCAGTCCCAGGTGACGGCCCTGGTCTCGGTGGCGGGTCTCGAGTGGCGTCCCGGGGAGTGGGGCGTAGGCCGCGGTCGCCGGTAGCATGTGACGTGCACGTCCCGTGTACAGGCGTGTGCAAAGTGCCACAGGGCGGGCTCGGGGTCGGTCGGGACCCGGTGCAGCTGTGGGCCCAGGAGCGGAGTCTGCGGGGTGAGGGAGGGGGTCGGAGGCTCAGGCCCCCGGCGTGTGTCCCGGGCGGACGCTCGCAGTCGTGCGGCCACTGCTGTTTGTTGACGGAACCGAGCGGAAGGCCCCGCCGGGCACAACAGGGGAGGAGCGGGGTCTCGGGCAGCTCGGGCCCCTGTAACACATCCCCACAGACCAGGCGGCCTCGACGACTGAGTCCCACGGGCCTGGAGGCTGAAAGTCGGGTCCTGGGGGGCCCCTCCTGCCACGGTGGGCTAACGTCCCGCCGGCCCTCAGTGGGGGACAGGGAGCCGCTCTCTGGGGAAGCTTCCAGGCCACTGATCCCATCACGGGCCCCACCCTCATGACCTCGTCCGCCCTCTGACCTCCCAGAGACCCAGCCCCCCACAGCCTGGGGGAGTAGTGTTCCAACAGAGGAAATTGAGGACGGGCGGCGGCGCATTCCTCCCTTATCAGGAGCTAGAAGGGGGGGTGGGGTCGGTTTAATCAAGTCCTGATTTTTACGCTGGAGAGGACTGGGGCAGGGCCGCAGGACCAGCGGCAGCGGGCGCACCTGTCCTCCCGCGTGGACGGTCGACCTCCAGGTCGCAGGTGAGGAATCCGGGCACCATGGGGGTGAGTGTCCCCATGACCGACGGGAAATAGCAGAGCTGGGCTTGCGACCTCAGTCACGGGCTCCCAAGCTGGTGCACGGCGCCGCCGGGCCAGCACCTGCCGATTAGGACCCGGGGATGCGGCCTTCAGTGGTGCTCTTGGAGACGATGCTGGTGGGGCCGGGTCACAACAAGGTGAGGGGCTTCTGAGGCCGGCTGGAGGCTCCTGCGCAGGGAGGGGTGCGACGAGAAGCTCCTGCCGAGGCGGCCAGAGGGAGTGCGGAAAGGAGGGGCGGGCGTTCGTCGCGGTCCTCGCGTGTGGTCCTCGCGTGCGTCTGTGTGGGGCCTGCTGGGGGGCAGGCGCTGCTCTGGGCTGGGGAGCTGACCTGCAGAGGGGCAAGGGGGACGGTCTGTGGCCTCGTGAAGTCTGCGTCCTAGTGGGAGAGACCCACGGGACAGGGAGCGAGCGAGCGTGCCATCGCTCGTCATCACAAGGGACAGGAAGTGTCGTAAGGACACAGGCTGGGGAGGGGGCTGCGTCCCACCTGGGCTGTGCAGGGAGGGCTGCCGGGGGTGACATCTTCCCAGAGTCTCCGGGAAGTGAGGGAGTCGGGGGGCGTGTCCTCAGAGGGGACCCGGAAGGTCACGGTCACAGCAGAAGGGCCATTAGCCGGGGATCCCGTGGGGCTGGGGCGAGGGACAGGCGGAGAGGGAGCAGAGACCTGACCACCGCGTGGGACTCGGGCAGCAGCTGGAGCCAACAGCCCCTGCTTTAGGGCTTCTGTCTGGGCTGATGGTGGAGGGCATGTGGGCAGGACGCTGGCCTCTCCTGGGCGCGGTGGGAGTGGGAACTCCAGAACTTTCCACCCGCGGTGTAGTCGTCCTGAGTCCCAGCCGCAGCTGTTGCTGGATTGGGCACGGGCGAGAGGAAGGAAAGGCTCCGGAAGACTGCAGGGCTGGGGCTCAGGGGAGGCTCGAGTGCGTCGTGCCCAAAGGGCCGCAGGACTTCCCGAGGGCTGGCAGGGGCCGCGCGGTCAGCGTTGGCCGGGGAGATGGAGACCCCTCCCTCCAGGGCACTGGTGACGGGCAGGAGGGACCGGGAGGGGAAGGGAGAGGGGCTTTGTGATGGAAGGGCAGGGGCAGGACTGAGAAGGGCTGGGGGCCGGTGGGGGGGCAGAAGGGAGCCCACGGCCGTCGCCTTGCTGCAGCCCTGGTGGTGGTCGGTGATGTCTGGCCACGGAACCCACCCTCTCTGGCGTCCCGCCGTGAGCCTCGCTGCGCTACCAGGTGCTGGCTGGACTGGGCGGTGGCAACCTTGTCACACCAGCAACATGCTCTCCCGCGGGGCCTCCGTGTTCACTGTTCCCTGGTGGGAATGCTCTCTCTCCGGAGCCCTGCATGGCTCCCTCTCTCAACCTTCGCTGGTTGGGTCATGCGCTAGAAAGCTGCTCTCCCTGCTGCTATTCTGGATGTTCTAACCTGCCTTTCCCTGCGTTTTTGTTTCTCCAAACAAACCTAACATCTGAAGAACGTCTCCCGTCGGTCTCTCCCGGCTGGAACAGCACTGGGAGCACCGCGGCCAGGACATGGGGACCTTTCACGAGCATTTGCCGAGTGCGCTGGCCAGGCAGCCGTCTGGGTGTTTTTCCTCTGAAAGGGGCTCGTGGCGATGTGGGGCTGGGCTGCCCAGGTGGCTGCAAGTGGGTCCCACGGGGCCGCTGAAAGGGCGTGAGAACCAGTGTGCGGCTCTTCTCTCCCGCCGGTCCTGAGCAGACACCCGGGGCCGGGGCCTGCCCCGCGGCGTTCTTGCCCAGCTCGGCAGCCTCTTCCTGGCCGTTCTTCTGGGAACTCTGTTGACCCGAGTGGTGCAGACGTGGTTCGCGGGCCCTGCCCCGGGCTCCGAGGGTCAGAGGAGCGGCGGGTGTCGGGGCTGCAGTGCCGTCCTCCCTGACCCCCGGGCCGGGGCCGCAGGGGAGAGCGGAGGCGGGACGGCCGGGCAGGGAGAGCGTCAAGAGGGGTGCACTGGGCGCCTGCTGTCCGCCAGAGCCCCACCCAAGCCTCGGACCCCTCCGCCGCCTCGCGAGCCCTTGCGGGCCCACGGCCCCCCGGGGATGGAACGCTCGGGAAAATCTCCAGATTACTGAGAGCCAGGCCGCACGGTTCCTCCTGACGGCGAGGTCAATTCCCTGCATGGTCCCAGAGGCTTCCTTGTTTTCTCTCTTCTCCCTTAAATATTGGTTCTTGGAATTGAAGACTCCGGCCTCTACTCTGTGATGGGCTTCGGCAGGTGAATTCTCGGCGCTGACCCATCAGTGCTTCCTGCGTCGAAGGAGCCCTGGTCTGGGGCGCAGGGCAGCTGTCGGCGGCTGGGCGCCCGGCCTATGCTCCCGGCCGGCCAAGGCCTCGCTCTGGGCCTCAGCTGATGCCTCTGCAAGGTGAGGGAATGCCCTCCTTCCTTGTGAGTCTTCGCTAATGTGGGGGGTTGCCGGTGTTCTGCTGGTATTTTTGAAAATGGAGGTATTTAATGTATATCGGAAAAGTCCATGGAACTTACAGGTGTGGCTTCAAGAATAATTATATAATAACACACTGGGACCACCACCCAAGTCAGGAAGGAGACCACACGGCACCAAGGGAGCCCCTGTGTCCCCCCCAGTCCCCGCAGCCCCCGAAGGCAGCCGCCGGCCCGACAGTGAACGGTTCCAGCATCCCTTACACTTGCCTCTGCCGCGGTGCGCGTGTGGAGTTCCGCAGGCTTCCGTCGGCGTGTCGTACGGTGTGCAAGGTGGGGGGCTTCCGCGACCCGAGGGCACCCAGCGTGCACACAGCCGATTACGTAAGCCCGTGGTGCCCCCCAGCCCTGCTTCTTGAGAACGCTCCCCGCACCGTAATTCGCAGGGAGGAAAGTGCTCAGAGCTCCGGCCACAGCTGGGCGGGTTCTCTGTGATCCGCACTCCCGTGACACGCCTCCCCCCGGCCCCCCGCCCCCTGCATCCCGGCCAATTGCTCCGCCATAGAGCCTGCGCATCCAGGACGGGGTGTGCCAATGACGCCCGTGACCTCAGCACGTGCGGCCCGCGTCAGGAGAAACCCCGCGGGGACACGGGTCCCGGGGACTTACTCATGTCCCCACTGGGGACACCAGACTGGGAGTGGCCATGCTTGCTGGGAGTGAGGCTGGGGTGCATGCTCCCCAGGAAGTAAACACCAGACAGGAGCGTGGCCCAAAGGACGGGGCATGCGTCACTCTTAGGAAACTGCCAGTGTTCCTAAACCGTGGAAGCGTTTCGTGCACCCCCAGCCACGTGTGAGGGTCCCGCTGGCCCTCACCGTCCCCAGGAGGGGGACCCGTCCACGTCTCTGATGGGGGCCAAGTGGGCGCCGGCTGCTCGCTGACCGGGTGTTAAACTGCGAATTTAAACTGGACGTTTCCAAGTCCTTCTTGGCTACTCAGGTCTCCTAGGGGAAGTGTCCGTTCAAATTTGTTCATGGTTCATGTATTTTTTAAAATATTTTATTTATTTGGGAGAGAGAGAAAGCGCACAAGCAGGGGGAGCAGCAGAGGGAGAAGCAGGGTCCCCGCTGAGCGGGGAGCCCCACGTGGGGCTCGATCCCAGGACCCCGGGATCAGGACCTGAGCCAAAGGCAGACGCTTCACTGACTGGGCCCCCCAGGCGCCCCTAAATCTGTTGATGACCTTATGGGTCATTTTCCCTCTTAGGTAGATGGAGGGCCAGCACTCTCTTCCGGTCTGCCTACTTGTCTCACCAGTGTCTTTCGGGGACATCTGCCGGGCGCTATGATCCGTCCTCTTTTTCAAGCAACCAATTCTTTTTCTCGGTTTTCTCCATTGTTTGTTTTCTGTTCTACTGATGATTCTGGACTTGATCGTTTTTTCTCTGCTCCTTGGTTTTCATTTGCTCTTCGCTTTCTCGAGGCACAGTGTGCCTCGTTTCTCTCATGGGGGCATCCCCAGCCACAGCTTCCTCCTCGGGAGTGTTGTGCCGGCACGCACACGTTTGGCCATCGGGTGTTCTCACCGTTCAGTTTAAAGTACTTTCTCATTTCTCTTGTGATTCCTTTTCTGATCCGCACGTCATTTAGGAGTGTGTTGTTTAGTTCCCAGATAGCTGGGATTTTGTAGACGCCTCACTTTATTTGATAGAAACCTATATGTTTATAAGTTTAATGCCCTGTGGTCAGAAAACATACTCTTTGTGATTTCAGTTTTTCAAAATTTCTGGAGATTTGTTTGATGGCTCAGTGTAGGGGAGACCGTGCGGAATGTTCCGGGTGTGTGTGAGAGGAGCGTGGATCCCGCTGGTCTGGTGGTCGATAAACATAGGGTGAGCTGCCGGACGGTATGGGTGGAACCTCCATCTTCCATCCTCCTTCCTCCATCCTCCTTCCTCCATCCTCCTCCATCCTCCATCCTCCTCCATCCTCCTCCATATCCTCCATCCTCCTCCCTCCTCCTCCCTCCTCCTCCATACTCCATCCTCCATCCTCCATCCTCCTTCCTCCATCCTCCTTCCTCCATCCTCCTTCCTCCATCCTCCTTCCTCCATCCTCCTCCATCCTCCATCCTCCTCCCTCCTCCTCCCTCCTCCTCCCTCCTCCCTCCTCCTCCTTCCTCCATCCTCCTTCCTCCATCCTCCTCCATCCTCCATCCT
>JAPYYJ010001953.1:0-13484 GCA_028533885.1 Nasua narica | reverse complement strand
ACACACACACACACACACACACACCCTACATCTTCTTTATCCATTCATCCGTTGATGGACATCTGGGCTCTTTCCATAGTTTGGTTATTGTGGGCATTGCTGCTATAAACACTGGGGTGCGGGTGCCCCTTGGAATCACTGTTTGTATCGTTTGGGTAACTACCTTGTTACTTAAATGTTACTTGATTTACCAATGCACAGAGAGAGAACCATCATTGTTACGGGTTATTAGTAATATTGGATAGAGCACTTTACACATATTAGCTCGGTACAATCCCCACAACGCTATATAAATACTATCCTTGTCCTCACTTTCTCAGTGAGGAAACCAAGAAACAGAGAGGCTGCTCCAAGTCACACAGTACCATATGGTAGATTCAGACACAGGCAATTCTAGCTCTAGAGAGTCTGCTCTCATAACCTTTATTCTGTTACTGTACTTATTATATGATTGTTTCACAGTTGAAGAAACCAAGAGCTTAGAGGGGAAAAAGGATTTGTCTAAGGTCACAGAGCTGGTCAATTCAGACCTAGGACTTCAGCCAAGCCTGGCTTCCTTTGTCCACCCGTTGGCCCAACAGGTACTGATTATGCACCAATCGGGTGCCAGGCACTGCCCTGGGCTCCAGAGGTGAACCCTGTGTGGTCCAGCCTGCCGCGGGCACCTGCGGCGACGCCATCCCTCTCCCCACTTCATGTCCACGGCCATTACCTGCGGAGCGTCCATCCAGGGACGTGGGAGGTAAAACTGACTTGACCCAGGAGGGGCTCATGTGAGGGGCTGCGGCATGGAGTTCTGCACCTTTCTTGCTGCAGCTGCCCTGTACTTAGCAGTGAAGCTGAGAAAGTCAGGCCGCTTGGGGCCTCCGTTTTCCCATCTGTGAAATGGGGGTAGGAATACTTGCCTATTCCCCGTGACCGTTCTGTGAAGAGCAAAGGAAACCCTAGGTGGGAAAGCCCTGGGGCTGCAGAGGGCAGAGGGAAGACAGCCGGGCTCTGGGGCTGGCTCAGCAAAGGACCCATTTGCTCCTTTGCTTATTCATTTTATTTGGTGAGTCTTCACTCAGCGTCTGCCACGAACCCACTCCTATCCTAGGTGCCGTGGGAAGAGGCAATAGGACCCCAGGCTGTAGGAAGCTGACACTCCACTTGGATATTAAGATGAGACAGGAGGACTGTGGCAGATTCGAACTCTCTGTGCCAGAGATACCTTCTCACTGGGGCTAGGATGGGCCTCTGCCACCCACCTCCCCAAGGAAACAAAAACATCCCGAAGACAAGCCTGGTCAACCACTTCCAGATTCTCACATGCCAGCAGGTGCTGAGGCCAGAGAGGCTGGCCTGTCCTGCCCCTTTAAGGCTTAAAGGGCCCATTTCTCCTAGAGTGACTTAGGCTCCCCTTGCTAAAAGCAAGCTTGAACCACAGGGTAAGAACGCTGTGCAAAAGGCTGGGCCCTTCACACAAATATCTCTAAGCTACAGAAGAAGAGGAATTAGGCATCCCAACGCTTAAGGATAGTTGTTCAAAGACAAAAGCTGGCTTCTCCTTCTAAGAAAAACTGAAGCCCAGAGAAGCTCAGACACTTGCCCAGGTGCACACAGCAAATCGGCGGCTTAGGCAGACTGACTTCACTCAGTCCCAGAGCAGTGATTCTCCAAGTGTGACCCCCGGACCAGCAGCATTAGCACCATCCCTGAGCATTTATGAGAGAGGCAAATTCTCTACCCCGCCCCCCACCTCACGGACCTCCTGAGTCACAAGCTCAAGGGTGGGGCCCGATAGTCTGTGTCTAAACAGCCCTCCAGATGCCCCTGATGATGATAAACTTGAGGGCCACTGCTGAGCCCCGAGGAAGGGCTGCTAGATCTTCATGTCCTTCCGAGGGGGGAGGAACGAGGCAGTGGAGCATAGCAAGGTCACTTTCTCGGTGACTGTGGCGTCATAGTTACATAACCACCCCTCCCCCACCCTGATGGATTTTTGCACCCAGACTCCAAACTCCAGGGCCCTCCCTCGTCAGGAGGCCACCTGCCTGGGCTCCAGGAGGCCTGTCCGCACATGCCCGAGGCTGCTTTACCTGCCTGTCCGCCTGCCTGCCCGCCCACCAGAACCCAGGCACGTCTCAGCCCAAGCACCTCCTGCCTTCTCCCACTCTGAATGGCAGAGCAGGCCTGGCCTCCATCACCACCATATAAGCAGATCTAGGGTTTCGGGGGCTGTAGGTGCCCCCAGCAAGGCCGGGAACAAGCCTGACTTTGCCCCCAAGCTTCTCCGGTGTGGGCCAAGCCCAGGGAGGAACGCAGAACGTTCTTCACTCTGGACATCAAGAAATAACTTTAGGCCCCGGTCTCAGGTTCTCAGGGCAGAAATCTGCAATGGCCTCTAGTCCCAATGGGACTAATTAGAATTTGTTCAAACTTCTTCTTTTCCCAGAACTGCCCTTTAAATATCTTTGGAACTGGTTTCAGAAGGCAGATACATAGGAAGGACTGGCATCTTCCCCTGAACTTTCTCAACAAAGCAAACAAGCAAAAATGTGTTTTGCTAACTGTGAAAGAAACTGCATTCTTTTTTGTTTTCAAAGACCTGAGCTTTGAAAGTGGAATGCTGCTCTCAGATCAGGGGCCCAGTGGAGGGATTCACAGGCATTCCTGGGGTGAAGGACAAGCCCACGAGCTGCTGCATGGGCTTCTTTCCATGTCCCCTGCAAGTTCGAGGAAGGGACAGGTCTTGAACTTGAAATACACCCACAGTGCCAGGCACACAGAAAGCCCATAATCCATTTTGTGGATTCATGAAAAGCTCCTGATTTCTAGCTCAGGGCTGCCCAGCTGCCTTGTGCCAAACTTGATATGCCCCTTCCATCACTCCAGTCCCTTCCCATTTCACCTAAGAAAAGTGTCTCATGTCCTAATAAATAATAGTAAGTTCCACTTACTGTGGGACCCATGGTATGATGGGCCCTCTAGAGGCACTGTTGCATTTAATCCCACAACTTCCCTGTAAGAAAGGGATATTATTATTATACCCATTTGAAAGCAAAGTAAACTGAGGGTAAGAGAAAGGAGCAGAGATTGCACACTGGTAGCCCTAGAGCCAAATGTCGGCTAGGAATGTATTTTCTTTTCCTAGCACCCTATTAAAAAAAAACAAACCAAACATGTAAAACACCAGTTGCCAACATTTTATTTTATTTTAAAGATTTTAATTTATTTATTTGACAGAGAGAGAACAGAAGCAAGGGGAGCAGCAGGCAGAGGGAGAGGGAGAAGCAGGCTCCCCGCTGAGCAGGGAGCCTGACGTGGGGCTTGATCCCAGGACCCCAGGATCATGACCTGAGCTGAAGGCAGATGCTTAACTGACTGAGCCACCCAGGCGTCCCAAGTTGCCAACATTTTAAAATGAGGGTAAGTCACACCAAAAAGCTCAGACATTTAGCTTTACCTTGGAAAAATCAGGAAGTCTGGTAATAATGAACCCCTATTCCACCCCATATGGTCACAGGTGCTTCCCCATTCCCCCTCCCTGCTTCATCCCTACTGCTCCCTATGATCTGACCCCTGGGTTCCTCACTCACGTCAGTGCTACAGGCAAGGAGTTTACAACCACTAGTCTTGGGCCACAGTTAATGACAGGTAAAGTCAGTACTTGTCCTGAGTCCATCTGTCGGTCTGTCTGTCCCTTACACCTCACCAGTACCCACTCCCGGGAGATCCCGATGCGGCAGATCAGACGGGGTAGGAGATGTTGGTGACCTGCCTGTCCGGACAGGCAGGTAAAGCAGCCTCGGGCGTGTGCGGACAGGCCTCCATTGGCCAGGTGACCTTGGGCAGATCCTTTTCCCTCCCTGGGTCTCCCTCCCATCGATATAATGAGGAGGCCGGACAGGACGTCCCACTAGCCTAGCCAAAGCTCCTCGCAGCCACAGAGCTAGTGGGGAAACTGTCCTAGGGATTACAGACGGGCCAGGTGTGGACCGGCCCACCTGAGTTGTCCTGTAGATGTGAGTATGTTCTGCCGCGGGGCCCTTGTCATTAACCTGGAGCTTCGCCATCAGCACCGGCAGGGGCCAACGGTCTGACCCTGCCCAGACACAGGAGGGCAGGTTCCGCCCTTGGAGAAGCCTCCAGCAGCAATAATCTAAATGTGCAGAGCAGAGAGCCCATCAGAGACGACCCGGACTCTGCTCTGAGATGCAGGATGCCTGAGCTGGGAGGTACAGCCGGATGTCCCTGCCCGGGTCAGCACGAGGACGAGGATGCCCCCCAGAGCACTGGGCAAGCCAGGCGGGCTGGGACTCCGCACTGCCAATGGGAAATGCTCATTCAAATCCCAGGAACAGAGAGCATTCATTCAACCTCCCCTCTCTTTCTTCATTCTACAAACATTGGACAGGAAGCAGCTCAAGCCCAGAGAGTGGGGAGTGATTGCCTAAGGTCACACAGCACACCAGAGTCAGCTGACAGTTCAGGATTCCGGAGCCCCTTTATGGAGCACTTCCCATATTCTCTCTCCCTCAGGAATCTAGAACCTTCCAGCTTCTGGAAACTGGACTTCAGAGGGGGTGGAGTGGCCCACATGGGCAGCAAGGAGTGCATGTGGTGGTGCACGGTGCCTAGGACACAGACCATTGCAGAGAGAGTAGGGCCCTGCGGGCTTGCGGGTGGCGTGAGCCCCCTGAACATTCCAGAATGGAAGCTCAGTCTACAGGAAAGTTGGCAAAACTGGCAGCCAGCAGCCCACATTTGGCTCCCAGACATATTTTGTTTTTCCCACAGTGTCTTAAAAAAAGTTCACATTAGCTGCCAACATTTAAAAATCGGGATTTCACATAAAAGACAGGATTTCTGGTCTCTCTTGAAGAGTCTCAAGATCTGGCCGAAGCTGGACCACATTTCCACTGGCAGTGACTGGTGGGAGCTACACTCCCTCTTGTCCACCGCGCTCACGCATCTTTCCTTGTCTGCGTGACCTCCCCGCATACAGGCTTGGGGGTTTCAAAGTCCTCTCTGCTGTCCCTGTGCTGAAGCCACCCTTCTCTCATCCTGGTCACCGGCGGTTCTCAACCTGGGGGCAGAATTCCCCCCCAAGGGACATTGGTATGGAGACATTTCTGGTTGTCACAACCGGGGAGGGAGGCTGCTTCTGGTTTCTAGGGGTGGAGGCCAAGGACGCTGTTAGATGCCCTACAGTGCACAAGAGACACCAAAAGGCCCCGGGCCAGGAACCGGATCCTGAGAGGGAGGGCCGCCCCTGTCGGCAGTCATTTGTGATTCGGCATCACCCATGAATGTTAGAAGGGGTCAAGCAGAGAGAGAGAGAGAGAGAGAGAGAGAGAGATCCACAGGCCACGGACAACCCAGAGCCCTCCTGGGAAGCAGGAGCTAACTGGCCTGAATGGGGCAAAAGCCTGGCATTTGTTTACCATGCATTTATGAAGCACTGGCTGCATACTAAGCATGGTGTTCGAAAAGTGGGAGAAAGCGAGGATGTGCAAAACACAGCCCTCCAGGTGTGCAAGAGGTGGCCCCCCAAGGAGGGAGGGGAGTGCAGGGGAAGGGGCTCCTCCTGCCGGGTACACCCCCAGAGGCGCAGGGGTTCCTTAGGCCCAGTTTCGGAAGGGGCGGTGAGGAAAGACAGAGATGGGGGTGGGATTCCGGGCAGAGGAAGGAGCCTGGGCAAAGGTGTGGTGGCCATAACAGCCTCAGAGGCACAAACCTGCGACGAGATGTTTTCTGTTGGCTGGGAGGGAAACTCGCCGGAGCGCGAGGGCCTGCTGTTGGAGGAGGTTGGAGGGGCACAGTGTAAGGACACTCCAAGTCCGGCTAAGTGGGAGGCAGAGGGCAGAGCCCGTGGGGATCCTTGCAAAGGCATCGGGGTAGAACTGTGACCCCGGAGAAGCCACTTATAAATTCTTAGAGCCTTGGTCTCTTTATCTGTTCAACGGGGAAAGTAAGCGTAATAACGACCGTCACCTCGAGAACGTACCGTGTGCCAAGGCACCAAACTGTATGTGGGGTACATAAGCCTCACAGCAACCCTCGGAAGTACCTACGTCAAGAGGTAGGTAGGTCAAGTAGGTAGTTTCATTTCTAGAGTTTCATTTTCTAGAAGAGGACGCGTCAAGGTACGGACCAGCAGATGAGCTCTAACTTTCCTAACGCTGCTCCTCGTAGGTTAATGAGGTAGGATTTGCACCTAGGCAGTGCGGCTTCAGCGGACATGCTCTCTTAACCCTTCGGCTACTCCGCCTCTCTAGAATCTTCTGAGAGAGCTGTCCTTAAGAACAAATGAATGCGCAGGTAAGGTGGCCGGTGTGACGCTGGCGCTGAGTGAGGGCAGCAGCTGTGGCATTTCACACAGAAGCCCGGCCCGGGATGGTGGAACCAAGTTCAGTCCACGGCTCTGGTGAAAATGGCCCCAGAGACGTTCTGTACGGCGCACACAGATGCTGGGGAGACATGGGGGGACAGGAATGGTGCTCCCCACTTCGGGAGAGACAGCTGAGCCAAGTGTCTGGAAATGCCTTCCTTCTGCGTCCTTTGAACCCCGTCCTTTTATCCCTTCCAACCCAGCTCAGACGACAGTTCTTTCCGGAAGTGGTTCTGGACATGCCTGGGCAGTGTAATCATGCCTTCTTCTTTTTCAAAGATTTTTTTTTTTTTTTTTTTGAGAGAGAGACAGAACAGGACACAAGCAGAGGAGAGGGGCAAAGGGAGAGGGAGAAGCAGGCTCCCCGCTGAGCAGGGTGCCTGACACGGGGTTCGATCCCAGGACCCCGTAAGACCATGACTTGAGCAGAAGGCACACACTGAACAGAATGAGCCAGCCAGGTGCCCCCAGTGCCTTCTTTTTTGGACCCAGTGCATTTTCTCCCATGCAGTTGGCCCTCTTCGGGTATGAGGGCATCATCCCACGGTGCTTCTCAGTCTGTACTGGGCACATGCATCTCCTGGGACCTTGTGAAAAGGCAGATTCTAGGTGGGGGGGGGGAGGGGAGGTGGTCTGAGGTTCTGCTTTTCCCACAACAAGCTCCTGGGAGACGCATCTGCCGTCGGTCCAGGGACCGCACGCTGTTGAGTGCCATCCTCTGAGTGCAAAAGTCCTAGGGCATTTCCTAGAGGTCATTCTTCCTCCGTGGACAGGATGCTCTCTGGGGGCGGGGACTTCATTTTACTCGTCTTGGCCTTGGTAAATCCCAGCGTGGGGGGACAAGGGGAGGGAAGAGTGCTGACCCATCAGGAGGGAGACTGCCAAGCTGAACACTTCAATCTGACCTACAGATACTCCACTTCAGAGATGCTCCCTCCCCCCAGATCTTCAGAAGAGGAAGGCATAGCCAGTGACTCTGTAACCAGGGGAGCCTGGGACGATTCCACTGCCACCTGCCCCCAATCTAGGGTCGCCAGCTTGTCCTCTAGGAAAATGGGAGATCACTAGTAAGATTGAAAACAATGATTTTTAATTTTAAGAATTAACTTGTCTGGGGCACCTGGGTGGCTCAGTTGGTTAAGCGACGGCCTTTGGCTCAGGTCATGATCCCGGAGTCCTGGGATCGAGTCCTGCATTGGGCTCCCAGCTCCACTGGGAGCCTTCTCCCCTCTCATGCTCTCTTTCGCTCTCTCTCAAACAAATAAATAAAATCTTAAAAAGAATAAAAAAAATAATTGGAATAGCTCCCCATTTCCTCCGCACCTCAGCCCCTGGGGTCCACTAGTCTACTCCCGGTTTCTGTGAGTCTGATTTTTTTTTTCCGATTCCACATATGAGTGATACTATATGGTATTTGTATTTCTCTGAAGGTTTATTTCACTTAGCATAATGTCCTCCAGGTTCATCCATGTTGTGGCAAGTGTCAGAATTTCTTTTTTTTTTTATATGGCTGTGTGATATTCCATGGTGTGTGTTTATGTGTGTGTGTGTGTATCACATTTTTCTTATTCACTCAACAGTTGATGGACACTTGGGTTGTTTTCACGTCTTTGTTCTTGCAAATAACGCTGCAGTGAACATGGGTGTGCTGGTCTCTTTTTGAGTGAGTGTTTTTGTTATTTCGATACTTGGTATTTCGATAAATACCCAGAAGTGCGATTGCTGGACTGTAGGGTAATTCTACACTGAATGTTTTTGAGGAACCTCCATACTGTTTGGCTGCACCAGTTCGCATTCCCATCAAGCAATGCGTGAGGACTCCCCTTTCTCCAGATCCTCACCAGCGTTTGTTATTTCTTGTCTTTTTGATACAAGCCATTCTCACAAGTGTGAAGTGACGTTTCACTGTGGTGTTGATCTCCAGTTCCCTGATGATGAGTGATGTTGAGCACCTTTTCATGTACTTGGTCATTGGTATGTCTTCTTTGGAAAAATGTCTATTCAGTTCCTCTGCCCATTTCTAAAATGGAATTTTTTATATTGAATTATCTGAGTTCCTTACGTCTTTTGGATCTTAGCCCCTTATCGGCTATATGGGTTGCAAATATTTTCTCCCATTCTGTACGTTGCCTTTGCATTTTGTTGGTTGCTCCTCTTGCTGTACAGAAGCATTTAAGTTCAGTTGGATTTAGTCCCATGTGTTGATTTTTGCTTTTCTTACTCACGCTTTTGATATCATACTCAAAAAATCATCTCCAAGACCAACGTCACAGAGCTTCCCCCCTACGTTTTATGGGTTTTATGATTTTGAGTCCTACATTTGCATCCTTAACCCATTTTGAGTTAATTTTCATGAATGGTATTAAGATAGGAGTCCAGTGTCTTGTTTTCCATGTGAATATCCACTTTCCCCAATATCATTTATCAAAGAGACCATCTTTCCCCATTGTTGGCTCCCTTGTCAAATATTAGCTAACCGTATATGCATGGGTTTATTTCCAGACTCTCAATTCTGTTCCGTTGGTCCACATGTCTGTTTCTATTCACAGCTCACTTCCGAAGCTAACTTCCCTTTACTATAGAGCACGTGCCTGGGTGTCCCCCCCCACCCCCCGCCACTGACAACTAAGTCACGGAATGAAAACAAATTTTAACATCCACTTTGAGCAAAGCGATTAGGAAAGTTAGCCTGCTCGGGGAAGAGAGAGTACGAAAGAAGAAAAAAAAAAAAAAAACCCGTATACTTCGAGGGCAGTCGTCTCCCGTTAAAATGTTAAATTGTCCACTATTCAAATCCATGTTCCCCTGGGTAGTTAATGGCAAGCTGGATTCCCGTGGCGTGTTGTTTTCTTATTAAGCATTTGCATGGAATATTTGGTTTATCCTTACTGTTAACATTTGGTTAGCAAACCCTTGGAGGATTTCCTGGACGTAGGCCTGCGGGACCTTTCTAGCTGCAATGCGGGGGCCTTGCTACGTGGTCCCATTTTGCAGGTGGCTGCAAGACGAGCCAGCAGGGGCTTTTCTGCCCCATGAGGAGCAGCCAGCTTTGGAGACAGTGGCACCGGCAGGAAGATGGACGCATCTCAGGCTGGGTGGGAAACAACTTCGTTTGCATCCGGAGGGACCCAAGCAGTGTCTTTTCCAGCAAGGAATCTGACACGCAGCACACAGACCTATCTGTGCTGTTGCCTGAAGTGGGTGCAGACTTCCCGAATCCTGCAAATCCACGTCCACGTGGCCCTTGTGTTTGGAACTGGGTTGCAAAGCTGTCCTCCCAGCTGGAACTCGGCATCGCCGCAAACCATTATTAGGTACCTACCATGCATCAGGCCTTTAATGCATTTATCTCCTCAATCCAAAACCCAAACCCCAAACTGTAGGAGGAAATTCCTGGGTCCCTCTCTCGAGGACCCACAGAGAGGGGAAGTCATTTCCACAAGGCCACATGGCTCAGAAGTGGCTGCATTGTGGCTGGAACCTGGGTCTGCTTAATCAAGGCTGGGCCCCTCACAATCTTGCTGCTTAACCAGTCCAATGAGCCCATCACCCAACTAACCAACCAGTTGACCCAAAAGCCCTCCACTAGCATATGCGTTCACTGGGTGCCAGGCACTGGAAAAGATGGGGAGATTACAAGAAACCTGTCCTACCTGTATGACCTTCAGCAGATTGCTTAACACTCCCAGGACTTTAGTTTCCCCATCTGTAAAATGGAACAATAATGCTGCCTTCCTCATTGGGTTAAGTACCTGTAAAGCACTTTGCACAGCACCTGCCACAGAGTAAGCTTCAATAAATGTCACCTCCTAATGGTAGATAAATGGGATCGTGATTTTTTAACTTACATTTTGTTTCCAGCATAATGTTTCAGATCTGATTTTCAAACAAAACAACTTTTTACCAAGCCTGTACCCAGGGATGGTGGAGAGGGCAGTGAGCTTGTTTCTCAGCCCAGCAAATAGATACACACGTCACCGTGATGCATCTCTATCTTTAGCCACAAAGGACAACAAAGAGCGACTCAGCCATCCACTTTCATCCTCCCTCTGCCCATCTGGGGAGTCAGCCAGGGAGGAGCAGTCCTGACCTCTGGTCCCTTGAGGGCCCAGGTGAAGTCTGCGCCCCGGAAGCCCAAAGAGGAGCCCTCCACCCCGGGGGCAGAGAGAAGGGGTGCCCCCTCTCCCAGCTGCCAAGGCCTGAAGGGCTGGGACGAAAGGGAAATCTGCACTGGTGATCAATGCCCAAGCAGCCCCAGGGCCCTCAAACAAAACTTAACTTCCTGGCCTCTTTCCTTGCGAACCTTGGTCTGGATCCTGTGTTTGAGTTCACAAGCCTGGAGGCGTTATTAGCATTTATTTATTTATTTATTTTCCTTGCATCTCCTATACCTGCCATCCTGGCAGGTGACCCGAGAGACCATGGTAGGAAAAAATGGAGAGGGGAGGGAAGGAACAAAAAAGTGATTATTTATAATGTATGTGTCTACGAGGATAATTGCTTTGATTTCCAAACCAACAACAATGAAGGGACATTTCCCGTTCCCAGCCTGACCTGCCCACACCCTTCATTCCTCGTGGGCGGGCGCGCTGGCTTCCCCTCCTCTCACTGAGTTTTCTGTAAGAACTTTTGCCGCATTAACCTGGGCTTGATGCCATTTTCCAGAATGTCTATAAAGCTGGCTTTTAAAAGGACTGTATTTTCCGGCTCTAGCTGCATATTTGGATCCCTTTGGAAATAACATGGAAGATAAAAATTGCAGTTCTCCGAACCTCGCGTTTCCTAGTCGATAGACACTTATGTCCATCAAAGCAAGTGCTCGGTCCTTGTTTGCCCACAGCTCCCTCGAGTAGGCAGTGATGTCAGGGGCTCGCTGGAAGTCTGTTAGGACAGGCTTTCTAGGGGCTCCACGCTTTGGTGGGGCCCTGCGTCCCTAACCGGCTCTGCAGGTGAGTGCCTACCTGTGTGCCTATGCTATCCACCTGCGTGAATTGCCTTTATCGGTTTCATCAGTGGAGAGAGTCTGCCACCACTGGAGACCCTCCCAGCACTCCAAAGAGGGGGAGTCCTGGTTCAGGACCACGTCCCCCATAACTCAGCACGTCACTCTCATCCCCTCGAATACAGCAGCGCTGATTCTCAGCTTTGATGAGACAGATGGGTTGAACCCTTGTCACCCCAGAGAGACAGGTACGGGCACATAGCTTTAACAGTCCTTTGAGCCTTGATCTTGGACACTGGGCTGCTGGGGAGCTTCTCCCACGGTAGCTGTTTTTGGGGTGTGATCTGCATGGACCCGCCGACTAGCAGGTCCTTCTGGCTTCGCCTCCAAATGTATCTTGAATCTAATGGCTTCTTACCATGCCACCTGCTGCAGTCCTGGGCCGAGCCACTGCCTCCTCTCTCTGGGACCATGGCAAGACCCTCTCGGTGGCCTGTGTGCCACCATCTCGCTCCTTTTCTTTCTTTTTATTTTTTTCCTTTTTTCCATCTTGTTCCTTTTCTATTCAGACTCCACCCAAAAACCAGACTTATAGCCCATTGGACCATGTGACCCCCTGCCTAGAACTCTCCACTGACTTGCATTCGTCTTTTGGATAAACTCTGCAATCCCGACTGTGGCATAAATGGCATGGTCTATCCCTTGCCTGGTCCCCCCAAGCCCTGTCTTTCCCCACTTTGACTTCATTCACTTATTTCCACAGGCCTCATTCTCTTGTGACTAAGCCAAGCTGCTTCCCATCCCAGGGCCTTGACACGTGCTGCAGCTCCTGCTCAGAGGGCTCTTGCCCCGTCCCATCTATGCCCAGGTCCTTCTCCCCGTTCAGATCTCAGTCAGAGGCCAGCTCTCTTGAAGGGCTTGCCCCCCTCCCCACCTGAAGCAGCCCCTCCCTTCAGTTTGGCCCCAAACTATCACTCTTTCTTTTTCTCATAGCACGTATGCATCTCAAGACCATTTGTTCAATGCTCATTGATTGTCTTTCTCCACCATAAAATAAGCCCGTTGAGGACACAAGCCATCTGTGTCTCGTCATCACTGAATCCTGGCCCTTCGGACAGTGCCTGGCACACCACAGAGACTCATTGTTTGCTGAATGAATACGTGTGTGGATAGTTTGCACCACATACCCTAGCGGGCATTGTTTTCTTTTCTTTTCAGATTTTATTTCTTTTTTTATTTTTTTGAGAGAGACAGAGAGCATGAGAGAGATATCATGAGCAGGGGTAGAGGGAGGGGTAGAGGGAGAAGCAGACTCCCCGTTGAGCAGGGAGTCCGACACAGGACTCGATCCCAGGACCCTGGGATCATGACCTGAAGACAGATGCTAGACCGACTGTGCCACCCAGGTGCCCGCGGGTATTGTATCCATCCCTGGAATCACGGCGGTCTGGGTAAGGAGATTTTCTTCCCTGGACTAACCATGCCAGCAGCCCTCTCCTTCCCGTGACTTCCCACTTCCAGACAACGGAAGCAACCAGACAGACTCAGTGCAGTAGCAGCTGTGCCCACCTGCTTGGCCCTCCCTAGAAGCCAGAGCCGGTGCCTAAGCTCTTCCCCAGCACGCAACCCTCCCGATGACTCTACACCGTGGTTACTACTCTTGTACCCATTTTGCAGATGGCGAAGTGGAGGCACTGACTGGCTTCAACTCATGCCAAGTGGCAGAGCTGACTGCAGAGCCCAAGCTCTCCCCTCTCCCCATGGGCATCTGCGAAGTACAGGATCTCTCCCAGGACAGCTCAAAGCAGAGCTCCAGGGTGGGTCAGGACAGCCCCCTAAGAAGCAGTTCTGGGGTGCGGGTAGGAGCCTCCGTCCTCTCCGCGCCACCACATCTTCGGAGACCCCACGCTGGGCTGTGCCGTGAGGGCCTCGCAGGTGCAGCCACTGGGGCGAACAAGCAACCGAGAGCTCTGGGGCATGTAGGTCAGCAGGCTCTGCCTCCCCAGCCGTCCCTGTCCCTCCTGGCAAGCTTGGCCCAAATCCCAACGGCCTGCTGTGAAAGCAGCCACAGGCCTGGAGCAGTGGAAGAAGAATGAAGGAGGAAAGACATTACTTGGAGGATGGAGGGGGCGGGCAGGAAGGCAGGATTATAGCTGGCTTTTGTTGGCA